>PVIR01004932.1:0-75529 GCA_004026965.1 Petromus typicus
CCTGTCTCAAAAAAAAAAAGGTATTTGTCAGATAAAAACGAAATTGAGATCATCATTTTAAATTTTAATTTTCAGTTGGTTTTAAAACCAAAATTATTTTGTTGTTCAGATTTTCCAAAAGAAAATGCTTTGCTTTGCTGAGTAATTAGGAAGAAAGCACTCAGAGCCCAAGAACACAATATAAATCATGCATGAAAGATATATTTTACCCAGACCTAGGAAAATGATAAATATTTAAAATAGACAGAAAAAATAAATTGATGGATTAAATAGTAAATGTTTACTTATCTCTTTACATTTTGAAAAATATCAGTCTTGATTTTTCTATCACTTTTAAGTAATTGGGTTTCCTCTTTCTCTCCTTAAATTGTCATTGCTACATTAACAATCAAGAGGACCCTTCTAAAAACTAATTTCTTCCTAAATCTGTGTGATAATTATTTAAACTTAATTATATAATTATTCAGATAAATATAATTTTCAATAACTTCTTGTAAACCATAAGACATTGCTTCTAAATTAATAATAACAACAAGCTATTTAATTGGGTCTTAGCAATGAGACACTGCTTTGAGCGGAAAGTTAACAATATTGTAACTGTACAATAGTTATATAGTAAAACTTTCCAAATAACCGTACTATTTCTTTCTAGGGAACAGTTTTATTCATTATTTTCCCCAAAGCTTGGTTGGTAGAACAACTTTCCCATATGTTCATTGGTGTTAAGAAAAGAAATATAAAATCAAAACATCTAAGAACTTTACTCTTTAAAGAAAGCCTCTAATAGTTTTTAATTTAGCTTGAAACATGTAAAGAATACAAAAATAGGGAAAGTTTTCAAAGAAAGTGTGCCATCTCTACATAGGAACTGTGTTACTATTTTGTTTATGTGTAACATTTGTTATATGAGTTTACTGAGCAGATAGGACTAATTTACTTGTCTTATTGCAAGGTATAAAATACTACAGAGCATAAGCTATTTTATGAATTTTTAGTGAAAGGGGAATGAAATATTAATCAAACATATGTGATCACAAGTCTCTCTCCTCTTCCCAATTATAATGTTCAGCCCTTGCCCTTAGAAAAATAGAAAAAAAATTTTCATTTTTAGTTTTTCCTTTTGATTAGCATATGTTTTCATTATATAATGAGCACATGACTTGCAAAGAGTTGGTACAGGTACCTAACACATGGTAATTATTTTTTAAATTCCTTTTTCTTCTCTCTATTCATTGACTCTTTTCCATTTGAGAAAAGAAATACATGTATCCCTTCATTCTGTTATCAAATCTTTTGTTTTGCTTTTTACTTACATTTTCAATTTTTAATATAAGAGAAACTATGTCCTATTTAAACTTGTACGTCTGATCTATTCCACTTAATATTTTTATCTCAAATTGTATCTATTTACCCACAAATGACTTGCATTCATCTTTTTTTATAACATTACAGTACTTTATCTTATATAAATACCACATTTTTAATCCATTCATCTGTTGATGGACATATTGGAAACTTCCAAGCCTCAGCTATTACAAATTGTACTGTTGTAAACATGGGTTTGGAGGTATCAGGAGAGCTAAAATAAACTATGTATTTTAAAAGCATATCTAATAACATTTATTGTAAAGTTAATGCATGTCAGCCAATCTAAGGTAGAATTTAGGTTTAACTCAGGATTCTGCACAATTATCTGTCCATGAGCCCTTCTTTGCATAAGGCTATTAAATCTCAGTATGAAGCACAAGGTAAGGTCTGGAAATTCTGGTTGAGAATGCATGACCAGATTCCAGGACACCTGTGCCAAATAGTTCTCAAGCTCTGGTATACAGACTTCTCGTAGGTTTCCATGAAGTGTGCAAGAAGTACAGATCCAGCCAGTCAGGAGCTTGCTATGATGCCCCTGTGTGATAGCTCACTCTCTGTCCTCTGAGATGTACCTTTAATTTTACTTTTAATTCTTCCTCTCTTGTTCGGCCCAAGTTTGCTCTGCAGAGCCATTACAATCTTACCTTCCACCTTTATTTTTCCAAATAAACATTGTCTGCAATTTTTCTTGTCTTGTTCAATTATTTGTTCGATGCAAGGACCTGGAACCCAGAGGTAAGCACCTAAATCTCAGGAACTTTACTTAACCAGCCATTTCTAAAAAGTGCCGCCTGATACCAAGTGTACTTGCTGTTCTCTGGACACTCTCTGAGACCTCTATGGAGACAATTGTTGCTTCAGAAGACAGGGCTCCAAAGTGTAAGCTAGTTTTATACTGATCAGATAAGGAGAGATTTGATTTCAATAGTTCATAGTAAATCAAGCTTGAAACCCATAGACGCGTATATAAATTTTCAATGACTCAATTTTACTAATATATTATTCTTTCATGAATAGTACAGTACCTCAATTCACAAACTTACTTCTTTCCACCAAATCATTGGTTAGGGTCAGTTTTAAGCTTAAGCAGAAATTTGATTCAGTTCTCATACAATTTGGTTTGCAACCAGAGTTAAGTTCATGAACTGAGGTACCACTATACTCCAGTTCTCAAGGAAAATGAGTTGAAACCCTACTAGTTACTCAGTTATTTTTCTTTATTAAAAAGAATATTAAGCACAGAATCTTTCAATAGAAGTTCAGATTACATAAATTGCCTGCCAATAAGAAATCATTTGTTCAAAGGATAACTGATATGATCATAAAAAAATGAGTATTTTATGACTCCTAAAGTCATCAAATTAAAAAAAAATCCTAGCATCACACAAATTTAAAAAGTTAATCATTAAATCATATTTTTCCTCCTTGAAAATACATAATTTTTCCTCTGAGTAGCAACTTATGCTAAATAATGAATCCCCCACTAGCAATATGAAATTATGAGTCTAATATAATTTAGAAATTAAGAAGGCAAACATGGAGTTCTGCTTGTATCTTGTCTATACCACTATTTTGTCAAGTGATAGAAGCAATTTACTTCATATTTTATTCATACATAATGTGAAGCTTAATATCATTCCTAGCTCATGGAATTGATTTGAAAATTAAATGAAATCAAACTGTGAAAACACAAAGGACACCAAACAAAGGAAACAAAGAAGAGAAACTTAAAATGAAATAAGGAGCAGAGGAAATTCTAACCTGATCAATATCATTATCAAAGACATGAGAAAAACTGTATTCTTTAACTGTATGAATGCTATGATTTTTAAATGCATGAAAGAATAAAAGCTGAGGATTTTTTTTAAATAAAAGCAATAATAAACTAGAAAATAATGAGTGACATGACAAAGCTGATGACTCTATTGAAAAAGTTTAAAAAAGAACAGAAATATAATAAATATGAAAGAAACACAGGAAGTTTGGCATACAGAAATTGAAAATTGGCACACAAAACTTGCTTTTAATGCACAGCTCTGAAAATGCGGAGTTCCATAAAGCAAGGGATATAAAAAAATAACTAGTAATATGGACAAATGACTTACACAATTAACAAATGTATCTGTTCATACACAATTTTCAATGATTTGTGAAACAAATTCTCAATAAATTGCATGTGGCAAAAAGTATGCAGCAATCTTTGAATATAATTAAATACATTTGGAAAGTAGCAAGTAATATTTAGCAAAAAACCAAACTTTCACTCAGAAATATTATTAATATTTACAGATAACCCTGAAGAAATAACAAGTACTTAAATGGAAACTTCAAATTATATATAAATGAAGATTAATGAGTTTTAGACATACAATCCTACAGGACTGCCCAAAGATCTATTCAGGACAAACTAAAATATATATATACATGACAGTCAGATATAGATATTAAAATGAAAAATAAGTTTCAAGGTAAATTATTTTGCTTTCCCTGTAAATTAGCTAGTTCATTGATGTAAGAAGAAAATGTTATTTTAAAAATATGTTTTCAGATCTTTTGATATTTTGAAAAGTCCAGCCATGAATAGCTTCCCTAAACCCCATTCAGACATCTTTACCTTTCCTCTCACCATGTTCCAAGCTTCCTGTAATATGATAGGGCCCATAAGATGCTGTTCTTGATAAGTCAACAAGGTAAAATCTTCTTTTTATCCCCTAACTACACCAAGGTCTGCTCTAAAGACTAATAATAAAAGTAATCCATTGGTAGGCGAGAAGTTTGTGAACACAGACTGTCTCATAATAAAGATACCTTCTGCTAAGTAATAAGAGAGTTCAGTATTAGTATCCAACAGCAAGATTCTAATTCAGTGCCAAAAACTTTATGGTTAGAGATCAGAAATCATTGTTTGGACAGAATGGCATACTGCCTTTCATCTAGGAGCTAAATGAAGTGAACTCATGAAAATACACAGTATACTGAAACTTCATGGTCAAAAAGGATTTATAAAATAAATGTAAAATTATTTTATTGTTACATGTTTATTAATATTAATATACATAAATCAAAGAATGTTTAATTTTCAAACCTAAATGATGAATTCATTAAATATTAACATTTACTTCAATCAATGCAATGTAATAATAAAAAGTTATCTAACCTAAAAACATTACTTTTCCAAAATTTCTAGCATAAGCAAAATACATAGGGGCCCAGGGTTTAGCTCAGTGGTTCCAGCACCTGCCCCACAAGCTCAAGGTCCTAAGTTTGATCTCCATTGCCAAAAAAAGGGAAAGAAACAACAAAAAAAGGAAAGGAAAAAGAGTTCAAAACATTTCATCTTATTTAATCTAATTTTTCATGTAGTTAAACAGTAAAATAAAATAAATGTGTAAAACCTTATATATGTCCTTTGTGTAAAGGAAAGTGTTGGAAAATTAACAGAAAAAAAAATAGAACAATTACATCAGTATAGAAGCATGTGAGATAACACAGAAATATTTCCCAACTATTTTGTGATTCCTAGTATAAATATATAACAGATAAACATTACACTTAAAACGAAGGAATCATATTCCTTTGCATATCTGTTTGGAACCATATTGATTTGATTGAAAACATAGAAATATGAAACAAAAAAAAACCCTTCACAAAATAGAGGTACACTTGGATGGGAACCAGTGAGAAAGCTTCAAATAACACCTGGAGTTGAGAACTGTCTATACTCATCTGTAGTGCAGACCAAAATATAAACAGAGATTATAGAACAGGTCTCATATGGGATAAGTGCTATTAATATAAAAATTTCACTACACTTAAGGGAAATTTTTAAAATAATATCACTAATATGTTGAAATGGTAGAAAAGGAAGAAGTGAAAGACAGATTGTTTGCTTTTGCTAAGAATTATTTCAAAATGTAAAGAAATATTTAGAAATTGATACATCAACTGATGGGAACTTAAAACCAATTTGTAGAAGACTTTTTTCTACACTCAGTGCAGCGTGAGCCTGTCCTACTCATTATGAGTTTTGTAAATGTGTTGTGATTTTCCTGATATTGAGTCTTCTTGGAAAGCAACAGTGATCCCGAAGTCTGCTAGCTGCTGATCGAACTGTCTGGAATAAAAATTAATCTACCATGTTAATGGAGACAGTCAAAACTTTGATATGGACCCCATTTTCAAAATCATGACTGTAACTAAATTCACATATCATAAAATGGTAGCTATTATTGCTGTGTGAGTTCAATTCCTCCTGGCCCAGAATAATGAAAACCCACTAGAAGACTCAAATTTCCCCAGATCTAATACAGCTTGGTTTTCTCTTTTCCATCATGTTCTGCTGTTTCTCTTCTAAGCATCCTGTGAAATTCTTCATGAAATGGTTTCAACTTTGTATAAGGGTCTCATGACCAATCATGACAAGTTACTGGCCCATGCTTAAATCCTTGTTCTTGTCAGTAAAAGGATGTTTGCTGTTCCGGAAGGCTCCTGAAGTACATGTCCTCTGTTTTGCATAGTTTGGGGGGGGATGGGGGGGATGTCGCTGCAGGCACAATCTGAGGCTCCAACTATCCCTGAACCAGAATGCATCTGTTCTTTAATCACTGCCTTCTTGTTCTCATGAGGCTGGAACAATGAGAAGCATGTCTAAGCCGTTCACTTGTTGTTGCAAACAACATCTCACTGAGGTAGAAAATAGGCACCACAAGTTATTAAGACCATAATTTAACTCTCCTCTCTGTGATTTATCCTAAAATGAAAGCAATTAAAGCTTTGCTTTTGAGCCACTTTGTGTCTAGTTCTGCATATGTTTAAATTTAATAGTGATATTAACTAATATATTGTTAGTAAAGACAGACAACCGAGTCTTTGTGAGTGAATATGTTTTCTTCATTTCTTCCTATTATAGCATCGTAGGTCACACATTGGTTTAAATATAGAGAAGAATGAATAAAATAAAATAAATGTGTACAGAAATGCTATTAATCAACATTTTTCAAATTTTAAAATACCCAAGAACCACCTAGCAACTCATTAAAACTCAGATTTTGATTTGACAATTCTGGGATGGAATCCAAGGTTGTATTTCTAGAATTTCCCAGTGTGATGCCATTGCTATCTTGGACAATAGTTGAGTTTTCTAGGATTAAGCAGACTTTTAAAAACATGTATGCTTTTTTATTAATTTTCTGGGAAGTCAGGCAGACTATATATGTATATCCATAAACACTCTCATTCTAAAAATGATCTCTTGTATAACACTGTATCTATGGATTGTCTTTTTCCTATATTCATAGAAACAACATTTCTTCATTTTTAGTAAAAGAGGAAAAGCCATAAAGCATTAATTAAAAGTTAGGAAATAAGCTCTATTACAATTTTGAGTGGACTTTCTCAGATTTCATAGCAATTTTTGGAAAATCAAACCCATTTGACAATAGAAGTATCATGAAATACTATTACCTGGCTACTCCTATAATAAGAACTGTATGCATATTATGTCATTCTCATTAATATGAGGAGATCTCCAAACCAAAAACAAAAGTTTTGAAACACTTGCATATGGCATCTTAATGAAGCCTAAGAGATTTATTTTTTCATATAAACAACCAGGATCATGTGATTTATTAAAATAATTTCAAGGATTTTTATGATATTTAAAATATATTTGTGTGTCTTTATATAATACATGACTTTTATGATATTTAAAATATATTTGTGTGTCTTTATATAATACATGTTTACTTATAAATACTATTCTCACCAGAGCATTAGATGTAACTACTTAAACATATTTTAAGTATACAAAGAGAATATTTAACACAGAGTTTTTTTTCCAATCTTTATGTAAAACAAGTTACTTAAAAACACAATATTATAATATTATTTATTGAGCAACATTTAAGTGTAATACACTAAGCAGATCACTTTACAAAGATTAACTTATTCAACATCCAAAACTTCACTTTAGAATTGGTAGTCCAATTATGCAGATGAAAAAACAGATTGAGAGCAATTATATAATTTTTCCAAAGGTAATTGTTGATGCCAACCTGGAACTCTAATCTAAGTAAGCACCAATTTGAACAAAGAGTTTTTAAAATATATTTTACTGTTTCCAAACATCTTCCTATGTCTCAATTTTCAAAGCTTATTTCACAGATTAAAGTACAAGCAGTGCACAGGAATGCATTAAAAGTGTAAATTCTTGAGCTCCATCTCTGACTTACTGGGGTAACAATTCTAAAAGTTGTACTCTACAGTCTATTTTGACAGTATTTTACTTAATTCTGGTGCATATTTAAAAGGAAGAACCAGTGGTAAATATTAGCATTAAGAGCAGATGTTAGCAATTTGATTTTCCTTAAGTGAAACATGATGAGAGATACATATTTTAGCAGAGCAGAAAAATTCCAGATTTATAATAGTAAAACTCTAGAAAGATGTGCCTCCCTCTGCAAAAGAATTTCTTTTTGACATCTTAATTTCTCACTAAAATAATTCTGCAAGGAACAAAGTATTTCATACAATTAAGGTTAGATTATGAATTGTATATTCTTTATCACATTGCCTAGAAACCACATTCAATGTTGTTTATTAAAAATATATTGAAGTCTTGTTTTGCCCCTTAATTTAAAAGTCAAAGTCTTCTAAAGCCTCAAATGTTTGAATACACTTACAGTAGCATTATCTGTTGATAATAGTATGCCATTTGTCAAGAAGTGGGAAAAGTCCACAATTTTACCTCTGTGTGAGCTAATGAGTAGCCTGCCACAGTTTATTAGACATGACAGAACTCTGGAGATTACTGTCAGAATCAAAGGACTTTGTTACAGTAATTATTCATTTTCTGTTATATAGATTTTCCAAATTTCAGTGTCCTTTCTGGGATGCAAAGAGACCCATGGTCTCCCTGCACGTACTGAGAACTGGTGAGGGGCTGCTGAGCTGGGCACGCAGTCACTGGCTCTGGTTGTGGTCAGGGGACATTCTTGCCTTTACTCCAGAAGGGCCTCTGTCTCTGACTCTGTCTTCCAAGTCTGTCAGTCTTGCTTTTCACTCTAAAGCAAGACCCAATCTCTACTTTCCAAAATTGTTTGCTATATAAATGTCCTTGAAATAACTTAGGAAAAATGCCGCCAGTGATTCTCCTTACAAAATATACAGAAGCCCAAGAGAAGCAAGAATTGTCTTTTGTCATCTCATGATATAAATGCCTAACCAAAGTATCTTCTCCCAAGAACAGGCCGAGTGGATACGGCTGATCACTACACAAATAGAGAACATTGCACATGATATACACTGTGGAAATTAAAGTCTTATAAATTTTAAAAGTAACATCTTGATCAGAAAAAAATTAGATTTCTGGGGAAAAAGTCTGGATTATATAACAATTATCATATACATTAAATGTCATTTAATATTATATTACAAATCAAGAATGCTTTTTGGAACCTGCCACTATGATCTCAGAACTCAGCTTTCTTTACTGTGCAGTGTTGCTAAGCAATGAGGCCTAGCAACACATTGTTTCTAGAGCAAATTCAGAGTATCAGACTAGAGGGACCAAAAAAGAGTCACTTAGAAGAGCAGCAATTATTTGCAATGCAGTAATTACCATGTGACACAATTAAGGACAACTCTGACTCTCACTGTGGAATCAACTTTTCTGATTTGAATCCGGAGGGGAAAGAGGACACAAGTTGACTTGGGAGAAAAACATTTAAACTTTTAGTATTTATTTAATTCTTTTTTGTAGTGTTTTTATTCAAAACTATAACCTAAGGTTAATTACTTTGGATTTGCTTTAGATTTTAATATCAGTTAATAATTCTTATTCCTAGCCCATAGTTTCTGTTCAGACTTAAAAAAAAAAAAAATCTTATCTAAGTTGCTTGCTGAGGAGACATTTTTGTTTGTTTATTAATTGATTTTATTTTTTGTTGCCATAAGATTAATAGCTCTATCCAACTATGCTTCAAATATCTTGCAGGAAAACAAAACAACAAAAAATAAGATGATGAAAAGAAGTAAAAACGTAGGAGAATGAGAAGGGGAAGAGAAATCAAAAACAACAAGATAATTTACTTTAAAACATTTTCAAGTATATATGTCATGATTACTGTAACCAATTAGAGAGCAATATTTTAAAAAGAAAATTTTCACAAGTACAAACAAGCTCTGCTTTCAAAGAATGATTTTGATAAACTGGTTAAATTAACAAAGAACGGAGAAATTAATATAATATATAATGCAAAGCCTGTTAAGAGTAACTTAATGGTGCAATCTTCCCTATTTTTCTCAACATTGTTTGTTCCTCAAACCCTATCAGTCTACTGAGGTTTCCTTTCTCCATGACAATGTTAAAATTCATCCCTCAGTTCCTCTTCTGCTATTTACTTGCTTCTCTATATGACTTCCTAGTATTCCATGTTTCACAAATATATCCATGTAAAACTACAGGGTAAAGTATAAAGTATTCTGTAGATCCTTAAGAAAGTGCCCCTTGTGTATAGCACTGCATTACTTTTAATATATAAGGACAAAAAAGGCTGGTTATTTCCTTTCGTAAAGTCTAAGAAAACAAGTGTGTAATCACACACCACATGCAGAAAGTATTCCATGCATATTGCTACTTAATGCGTTTGTACAATATAATAGAATGTAAAAGTCAAGTAGGATTGTTGCCAAAAAGACCACATGAATGATGTTTGATGCATTGCATGCTAGATAATCATTTTTGCTATGTAACAAATCACTACAAAATGTGGTAATTGAAAACCACAACTTCTTCATTTGACTACAATTTTGTAGTGTAGGCCATGAGCTTGTTAGGACGGTTCTACTGGTGTCTTCTAGAGTTATCCAAAAGGGCGAAGTGATTGGGTGGCTCAGCAGGGGGTAGGAGATGGAAGCTGCCAGTGATACTTCTGACCATTACTGACTGGTCTGGAGCACCTCTGCTGCTAGTTTTCCCTGCCCTGTGTGGCTTCCTGGCGCACAAAAATTGGGCAGACCTTGGTCACATGAAGACAGAAGTGTTTCAAGAGAACAAAGATGTTAATTGTAAGTCCTGCTGAGGTCTAAATTAAGACAATACATGAGTAACAGTGCAAGAATGAAAACATTTTCTTCAGTCCTCATTTTAAGTAAACAGGATCACTTAAAACTTAAAGAGGACTGGGGATATAGTTCAGTGGTTCCGGCACCTGTCTTGCAAGCGCAGAGGCCTAGGATTGATCCCGATAACCACATAACAATACTGGGTGTGGAGACTCACGCCCAGCAGCAACCAATACCACATACCACAGTGCCGGGTGTGGTGGCTCATGCCTGTAATCCCAGCACTTGGGAGGCAGAGGCAGGAGAATTGCTGTGATGTGAGTTTGAGGCTGAGCTCAGGGCCAGCCTGAACCACAAAGTGAGACCCTGTCTCAAAAAACCTTAAAAAAAAAAAAAATTAAAGATTTAACTAATTATTTAAACAGTGAATGCTTAAAGTTAAAAACAGATCACACACACACACACACACACACACGCACACGCACGAGTTTTTCAAATTTTGGAGCCAGTTATTTCCTAAGTTGTTATTCTCTTTTAGTTTCATAGTTATTTCCTAAGTTATTATTCTCTTTTAGTTGCATAAAATGTGTGTGCAGCTTGAGCACCAAACTTTTTCAAAGATGAAAGCTGAAATGGAAAATTTGGATTTTGTGTGTGTGTGTGTGTGTGTGTGTGTGTGTTCAAGGGAAAAAACTGAGGACCTTGTGCTTGTGAGACAGACACAGCGCCGCTAATCTGAATCAGGGCCGAGAATTCAAAATCTGAGTAAATAAAGTACATATCTTTGGACTAATGATTGGTGTTTTTGAATATTCTGATATTTTTACTCAAACAATATTTGCCTCAGGTAGCTTAATACATTATGCCTCTATTGTCTGCCTCTGTCCACAGGAGCTTCTAGTCTCACTTTTGAGATGAGATCACTTATAAGAGTGTATAAATCATACAGTCTGACTATTGAACAATAGTTAATCTCAGCCACTCTCATGGTCTACGTGCACACTTAGAGAAATGTGTACTATTTACCCCCAAACTGTTAATGAATACAAACCAAACTATTCTTTATAATGAATTCACAATGTAGACTTCTTCACAAACACACACACACACATACACACACACACAAATCAACAACTTTAAGATAATTCAGAAAGCTCTTTTTCAAGGTGTATGTTATCTACTACCTTTTTATTTTTCATTTTTTGATAGTCCCTTACATTTCTGAAGTTAAAATCAATTTTTTTAAGGAAGTTCACATTGGAGAAAACTTTAAGCAGACAAAATTGATAACCCAGAAGCCTTTTACACTGATAATTCACTCTTTATTTCTACCTGCAGTAGTAATTTGAGTTTGGATCTTGATTTACCCTCAACATGTGAAATCTATTTTAACTTAAATTCAAAAAATAACTTTCAGTTTCTGTAACAAAATGTGGTCTACAAAAATGGAAAGAATATGAATTCTGCACTGATCTCAAAAATCCCCTTTCTAGAAAAGAAATACAGAAATCAGACTTTTCCTGGTCCCCGAACATTACAGTAAAAGTCAACTGGAAAGCCAAATTTCCAGAAATACATTTTAAAAGAGGCATAAATAAAGGCAAAAATTTTGATGTCTCTATTCATCTATGATGACTACATACCAATTATATGCTCTTTGAAACCATACTGGATATAAGAAATATAAGCGCTTGACCCAGACTATATGCTTCAAATTATTCAAATGAATGTAACACAAAAAACTATGAGAATAAATTTATTTTTATACCATGCTATGATGTATTTGTTAATATTTTTATAAAATAGGACATTTTAAATCATTTCAGTTTAAAAAATGAAAGTAACTTAATAAGTTTATCATTAAAAATCATATTTTCACAACTAAAATCATTGACTTAGAAATATAAAACATGAAATTTTATATCTACCAATACAATATGTTCTGAGATAATAGTAAAAATTTCAATAGCTTTACTGGAATTTCATGTAGTTATTATAAAACAGTAAGAAAATAATACATTTATTAAGAAAAGTCCACCTTGTTGTGTGGAATTGTCCCAATGTTTTTTGATCAAGATTGACCTTGCTTCATTTTAGACAGAGCCTAATCAAATGTCCATTCTTCATGTTCCCAAAATGACATGCTATCATGTTCTACATGTTTCTGCTACATAGCAGAAGGAAATACAGTCAGATGGACACTTAGAAAACAGAAATCTTTCACAAATTCTTTAGAAAAAAATAGTTTAGTGATTGGCAGAGAATAAATGTATGTGATCTTTTAAATCTTCTGTCTTTCTATCATTTAAAGTAATTCACTTTAAAAGCCACATTTTATAACACAAAGTAGTAATAAACTATTCAAAAGGAGGGAAAGTTTGGTGCTGACATAATACTATGAGTTAATTGCATATATAGTATGACACAAAAAATAGATCCCCATATTTTTCACATCACTTTAATTCATAAGAACAAAATATTGTATTTTAAACTGCAAAGAGTAGTCTATATGCTGTCACTAATGTCTTGAATTGAATCTATATACATAAAACGTTATACAAGGCAAGATCTATTCAGTCAACAAATTATAAAAGTGCTGGACAGAATCATAGTGACTAGAAATACCTGGGAAGGCCATTAACTTTAAACACACTTTATTTGTATCATTGTGAAAATGACAAAATAATGAGTTTTCCATGCCTGGGCCCAGTGTAGCATATAGTTATGTGCAATGCACTAAGCATAATTTTATTAGTATATATAGTGAATCTACAGACTCTTTTTCTGTTAGTCACTGAATGTCTATTAAATAATTTATACACTTTATCTCACATCTCTAGCTCCATATCCAAGATTAAAGAAAGAAAAGCTTAAAGCAATTAATTACTTGATCAAGATAACTTTCCTGGAAGTCCCTGGTGGAGCTCTCATCAAAGTCAGGAATGCCAAATATTTACTTTTCTACAGCTGACCTTCATATCCGAGATTTGTACACAATTAAGAACCGTGACTGATTTGAATAAAAGGATCTTGAAATAGTACATCTCACACCTCCCTGAGAAGGATGCAAAGGTCCAGATCCTCACTGAAATATGTCAGATCAGTGAAAACAAGAAATGAGAGGTAGAAACTCCATATATTCTAATTAGAAGAGTTCATTTGGTTCCGTGGAATTCTGCGCTTCCTCCTCTTCAAGATTCTACCCAACCTGCTTTCAGAGAAAAAAAATACCTAGGCCCATCTTCATATTTTATGGTTTGCAGCACTATTCTACTCCTTCCTCTTCTCATTATCACTACCTCAAAGCAGTCTTTGATTTATGCTTTAGTGCCAGAGAATTATTATTATTAGTTTTATTTTTATTAGTATATTTGTAGTACATAATAATTACATTTACCATAGGAAATTGGTATATGTGCATAACACATTTCAATTCTATTTTTTCCTATTCCCTCTATCTCCTTTTTATTTTTCCAAAGTCAGACTCATTTGTTTATAAGATCTTATAAAGTTATTATCATATAGAGAATTCTGAAGCAATATAGTGCTATAAACAGCTTTA
The DNA here is from genome assembly GCA_004026965.1 of Petromus typicus. NCBI lineage: Eukaryota > Metazoa > Chordata > Mammalia > Rodentia > Petromuridae > Petromus > Petromus typicus. The sequence goes on from PVIR01004932.1 coordinate 13,994, forward strand.
GTACTCACTAAAGTTAATTAAGCCCCAATTTTCTTGAATATAGTGAGAAAAATAGTCATTATGAAGATTCACCATAGATATTAGAAAGAGTATAAAGATGTAGAGATAGAAAGAAGCATATATTTATTAATGAATGTACTTGTCTATATATCTACATTTATATATTTGTTAGTATACACTGAAACTGCCTATTTATCCCTATTTATGGGTTCCAAACTAGACCACTCATTCATACATTATATTCTGCACAGAAAAGTGAATTTCTTATTACCTTCCATAAGTATTTGCATCTGACATGTTATACTTTAGGTTACTTTTTGTGTGATTATTTACTTATTGAACAAAAATGTGATTGACTGTAGTTTCTAAAAATCAAAGAATTTTTTGCAAATAGGAGAGGTACCAAGAGAGGGGCAGAGGTGGGAAAGAGGGAACAAGACAGGGAATAATAATTAAGGTGTGTTATGCACCAATTCCCCATGACAAATATAATCCTTATGAACCAGGATTCATCCCTCCTTATGACAAAAGTTAAAATTAAATTAAAAAAATAAAAATTTAAGACTACATTTCCTTCCCAATAAACAGCTGTCAGATACTGTATTATTATTATTATTATTATTATTAATTACTATTATTATTATTATCTTTAAGTGCTTACCGCCTTTTTTTTTTCTTTTTTGAGACAGGGTCTTGCTTTTGTAGTTCTGTCTGGCCCTGAGCTCAGCTTTGTATTTACAGAAATCCTCCTGTCTCTGCCTCCTAAGTGCTGGGAACTGAGGCCTGAGCCACCACACCCAGCCTTACTGCCCTTTCTAATGCATTTACAGACAGAATGACTCACAGTGAAAAGAAGTACTGTCTTTTTTAATGTATCCAGGAATACAGTCGACTGAAGATTTTCTAGAGGAGGATTCTATGCCCACTGATGCTTGAATTATAACAAAATTTAAAAAGGGTGGACAGGAAAGTGTGGCTCTGGATCCATTTGGATCTGGAATTTTAAGCAGGAAACACCTACTACTACTTTTTTGGTGGGCCAGACTCCCCAACAGTTTTGCCTTTTGAAAATATGAGATGCAAGTAGGGTGAGTCCAGTATGGACTATGATTCCTAACAAGCACCTAAAATGGTAGCACATAAAAATTATGCTCTGACAATTACCCGTGTGAGCTGTACACTATTGGCTTTCGTGATTGCATCCGGTAATTTGTAGTGGACTTGTTTCTTTACTTCTCAGCTTACTAATACTGAAGAAGGATGAGGGAATACAAGGTGCAAAAGAAGAAGGAGAAAGATTTAGGCTTTATTTTCCATACCATCATAGCCACAGGTCTTTATGCTTTCATATGTCTTAGATAACAAACCTGGTTCTGTATTTTCAGTATTCTCACACTCTTTTGTCCACTTAAAAACCTCTTCGAGTTACTATTAAATGTATTGGCAAACTAATGGCCTTCCTTTCTGCAAAAATCTGGAGTTGGCCCATGCACCATTTCTACTGTATTATTGCTCATTCACACTGAAATGCTTTGTTCTTCCCTGGCTGAGAAAAAAATAAGCTAAAAGCCTTGAACAGAAGATCGTTAAGGTCACATTTTTAGTGATTGGATGGCCCAGTTTTAAAGAAATACATTTCCTAAAATGATGATACATTCAACAGTTACTTTACTAGCTTAAATTTGTTAAACAAAGTTAAAAGTTTCTGATGGACAGGAAAGAGAAGAAAGAAAACAAAGGGACAGAGTGTGGCTGACAATCAAAGCAAGATTTTAAAAAGTGAAAAGCTGAAATAACCGACTTTTGGATATAATGAATTGTATGTGAAAATAAAGATAAGCAATAATACAAGATTCACAATGACAGAAAAAAATAAAAAGATTCACAGTAGCAATTCAAATGTTTCTAAACCTTGGCTAAAACAAACCTTCAAAAATCAAAAGATATCTCTGAAAAGCTGTCACCAGCACATGAGAACTTAGACCTTACATTAACTAACAGAAGCAGAAGACGAGTTCTGTGTGGCATTTGAAGGGAATCTCCCTTATTCTAGAGTTGCTGGAAATGTCCAATAAGTCGAAGTATTTTCTCCCCAACTCCTTTCAATATGTCTCTGCTTTTAGGAAACAGATTTCTAGCTTCAGATCATGGTTCAGTTGCTAATAGAGTTCAAAACAGAAATTGATGAGCTGTAAGAGGCTCCTGTCAAGTCAATACCTTTGTAGGATGAGGAAAAAATGGAAAAAGAAAGGATAAAACCATTCCTTCAAGTAAAGAAGCTTAAGTATTTAAGTCCTATTTCTCACAATATTGTAAAGGGTTTTTTTTGGTTTTTCAGGCTGTTGATTTCAATTCCAAATACTGGGAGATTAAAAAAAATGGTAAGTTTCAAGACCAAGAGATTCAGGGAGCCCTTGTTGGTGTGCATGAACCCTCAATTGGATATCAAAAGATTATCTCACATTACTTAAAATATTTTCTGAGTATTACTGCAGTAGGATGACAAACAATTATTTCTTAATGTAAATCAGTGAAGAAAACAGAAAAGTCAGCCTCTTAACAGATTCCCTGCTGAGCTGAGACAAACTTGAAATGATAAAAAATAAATCTGAGTCATTAGAGACATCATACAGCTTTCACATTTGCTCATAGAAAAAGCAGTACTGATTTCCAAAACTAGAAGTACCGCTGGAAATTAGTTGGCCCCTGAATGTATTCATTTATTCAGCAAGTATTTGCTGAGTCAATTGAATGTATCTTGCAGAGCAAGGATTAGGGGTGTGTGGACGTGTGTGTGTGCGTGCACATGCGTGCGTGTGTGTGGGGGGATAGAACATAAGGGGTTAATAGACAAATAGGGAAAAAAACAAAATTATAAAAATAATTGAAGTGAGAAATGATTGAATCATCAGTGATGATTTGATGGGCCAGGACATTTTGGTGATGTATAATCTGGGATGTAACTGACAAAAGGAATCAACAGTAGAACGATTGAGGTGAACAGCTGGAATGTGAACTTCTGGGTGGCAATGAAAGGGGGTCACATGGTGTGGCTTTCTTGTACTAAGAGAAAGAAAAGGAGATTCAAGGAAGTTCTTACTTTGACCCAGAAGGAAATGATATTGGCCTTTGGAGCTAGACAAGGTAAGGGATTTGAATTCATCCCAAGTGTGATGAGAATTCAAAGCAAATTTTAAGTAAAGAGTAACCTAACTGAATCCGTGGGATTCCATATGCATTCCATTCCATTTAGTTGGCTAAAATACAGAAAAACAAATCTTTAAAGAAACAATTATTATTTAAAGTGTTCAGGATTTTTTTATTTGCTTATTTTAAAATATTTCAGTTCAAACACTGTTCCAGTTGGTGAAAATAAATTTGATCTAATTCAAACATGAATGACAGAGTTAACTAATGGGAAGGAAAAGAGATATTAATAATCTATGGATGTGTAATGGTCATTTGCAGAAGTATTTTTTAAAAAGGAAATAGAGTGGTATCTGAACATGTAATAATGATTCATATATGACTGAGTGGTCACTGAATGTGTACATGGACTTCCCTCAAAGAAAAAAATGAACAGCAGTAACACTGTCAATCTACTCTCTGAATAACTGTCAAGTACACAAAATGAGATGAACTGTAGTCACCTTCAGAACAATGGAACTCTTGAACTTATTCTTCTATTTATCTGGACACTGGGAACTTTAAAGTGATCATTTATTGGCTCCAGGTGAAGAATATTGGTGGAAAAGTAAAATGAGTATAGAGGAACATTTTTGCGGGTTCATTGTCAGGAACAGTGGATAACTTACTCGGATTTAAGACTTACTTACTTGGATTTACAGATGTCTGCCCTGCCCTTCAGGATCAACTACTCAGATTATTGTGGACATCTGTTCCACCCTGTTGGATTTTAAACTATGAAGATTACTGCACTAGAATTACTGGCCTGAAGACTTACTGGGACTTACTGGAATGTATGGATGTCTGTCATGCCCCATGTAATCTTCAACTACAGGGATTATTGTGGGACTGCCCTGTATTATGCATGCTACAATTATGGACTGAAGACTTGATACCAAATAAAGATGTGGTGAGCTCAAGTTATGGGCTGTTCTGCTCCCTCTTCTACTGCTGCATTATTTTGCTGCTCGGAGTAGCAAAAATCAAGCCTGGGATCAGTCTTTTTCTCAAGGTTCTGACTTTCTTGTTTTTTGGTTGTTAATCCTTTTGCTGTGGGATTCACAGGGCACTGGAGTTTTCCAGGAGGATTCTGGCTGCATCTTCTTCACCAGACTCCCACAGTTAACTACAGAGATAATGTTAACTAAAGACAAAAGTGTGATATTAATAAAGAGAAAAACATTTCATAGATAGTAAGGTGATTAAAGCAATTGAACTGGTTATAGATTAAATAAGAGGTAGTAGAGTTACATCCAAGAACGTCCTGAGAAAATGGGTACATGATGATTCTGTTCACAGTGAGAAAGAAGAGTGAAAGAGGAAAAATTTAAAGAGGAGAACAACAGATATGGTCATGGCCATCATGAATTCCTGATATATTTCAAATACCCAACTGATGTGCCAATCCAGTAACTGGATCAACTGATACAGTAGAAAGGAACAGGGTTGAGAAATAAATATGGACATCACCACCGAAACCATAAATGTCTATGTGTTGAAATTTCCAAGCAGGAGGGGACTATAACAAAGGGCCTATTTCTAAGATTTAAGAAACTACAGAATTTGGTAACGAACTAGAAAATGAAGTGCTGGAAAAGGGGAGAAAAGAAGAGGAATGGCCAGAGAGGGAATAATTACAGAATATCACACAATGCCAAATGATTATTAAGCCCTATGAGGGCCTGTGAGTCTCACCTACACATACGATAATAAGTTTGTCTTTTAGGAAAGCTGACAATACATAGGACACGGGATATGGTTTAGAGACAAAAGACTTGATTAATGATATCCAGGAAAAGTATAATACTTTATTGTTTCCCTGTTATCATCCAAATCCCATAGATTTGTGTAAAGTGCTCATGATGGATGGCTATATTCTAGTGTGTTGCTTTGCGGAAAAAAGAAAAAAAAAACCCACTGACTTTGGAAGATTCACTACTTTTATGGTAAGGGAGAAACAAGTGTGCTATTTATCAGGAGGAAGACGCTATCTTATTCTTCAGTGTGGCTTGCCGGAACAATACCAAGAAATGGTCTAAATACAGATTAGGCTGTGGGATTACATTATTAGCATATTTACTTCTGGGCTTTTGAATACTGTCAATATTAACAATGATCCTGAAAAGATAAACAAACTGAGGGCAAAAAATATCTCAAATGGATTCAGAAAACTGGAGATGGATCTTTAATAATCCTATGAAGAGCAATTTCACTTCTGTGATGTAATGTCAAAATGTATGGAGCCAAAAGTGAGTGGGGGCTATGGAAACATGGGCCATGGAGTGGATTTAAAGAATGCAATAATGAGCGGATAAAATAAGGATGACAGAGCAAGCTGGGGTACTGCAATGCAAGAAGATTTTTTCTGATAGGTATAAAGCTCATTTAAACATTACTGGAAACAGTGAAATGTTCTACAGACATCAGCATAGAAAATGAATGTAAATTCTCACTAAAAATGCTTCAGATAAGGCTATATATTGAACTATGTACCCAAAAAGAGAAACTGAACTCCTAGTACCAGTATGCATGAAAGTTATCTCATTTGGAAATAGAGCATGTGCAGATACAGTCAAATTTGAGGTTGACTCCTAACAACATCACTGCATCCATATGAAAAGGGGGGAGGTATTGAACAAAGACATATGTCCTCACGAAGAGAGGGGAATGTGAAGACCCAGGAAGCCAAGAAATCCCTGAGGTTACCAGTGTTCTCTGAAAGAAATCATCCTATTGATACCATGATTTCTGACTTCTAAATTTCACCTCTGTGAAATAATGAATTTCTGTTGCTTAAGCTCCCCAGTCCATAGTACTTTGTTACAGCACTCTGGGCAGTGATACAGACATAATTTTCAGAAAAAAAAGGTCAAATTCTTCACAAAAGCAAAAAAGATTAAAACTTTTAAGCAGCTTTTATTTCACTGAATTCAAGGCAATTAGAGTTTCTGTCCTTTGCAGGACTGTGTCATGGTGAGTACACTAAGTGTTCAGTCTCAGAAAAACCTCGAAAGGGAAGAAAATGAAGAAGGAACAAAAATTCATGTGAAATTGTTTTCTTAGCAGAATGACAATTCAATGTAAGTTAGCCTAATTTATGGATATTCAGTTTTTACACACTCTGCATTTGTTAATACACAATTTCAAAAGAAAGTGGGAAATGCAATTTCGCACCAATAATTGGGGTTATGGGGAATAAACCTCTAAAATGATCTAAGACTCTTTGTAGAAACAGGAACCTAAAGCAAGACATCTAAAAAATATTACCTAACCATTAAGATTTTGCATCTTCTCATTTGCACATAAAGTGTTCTATTAGATCACCTCCAGGAATTATTATCGGAATTACTTTAAAAACCTAGGTTTCTGGTATAAGTGCTCATTCTCAAATGCATCGAATTCAACACATCATTGAAATATTCCTCTTATAAAATTATTCCTGAATTGTCCTGAATACCTTCCAGTAACATTTGCTCATTAGTTATATATACTTCTTATTCATTTGATAGAGATGCCAAACTTTGCTAATCTGTATTACTTATGCCAGCTCCCCTGAGCACCTATTCTCATGTTCCCTTCAGACTCCATATTTTTTATTTGTTTTTCTGTTGTTAAATTATGTATTTATTTATTTGAACAGTGAAAATAACTTGGCTCAGGCAGTCTTTGTTGAGTTTGCATTTTGCTTTTTAAATACCTGCACATATAAATGAGCTGTTACTTGTAAAAGAACTACAACATCAATTAAAGACTGACCATATGCTCAGAAAATCAGAGGAAGAGTTCAGCAAACCAAAGATACTCAGGACTGTTATAGACAAGCCAGAACAATGCACACCAATTTGAGCAAGTGGAGATGGACAATGAGTCTAATTTGCTGAAATCACTGTTTAAAAAAAAAATCCCTGGGTTAGCCTCAGAGTATAGCCTTCTATGGTAAAAACAGAACTGAATGCTGAGAAAATTTTATAAATGGATATCATGTTTACCTATCTGGTTAAAAATGATGGGGAGAAAATGCCTGGGAAGCCAGCGAGACTATATCCTCTTGTGCAGGTGACTGCTTATCAAAACTATTTCAACCACCTGAAATATTCACACAAAGAGCAAAATAGCAGACATACAAGTCTGTCCTGCATGGCGGCTGGGTGTTCACGGTACCTTCAGTGACAGCCTTCGGTCAGCAGGTTCTGGAAATATCTTGTGGCTTTTTTAAGTCAAATAAAATGTAAATCCATTAAGTTATAAAAACAAATCATTTTAATTTTTCCTTTACACAAGTATACATATTTGCCCTTCAAAAATATTGGAGCATACAGTATTTTAAAACTCTATAGTATCAAAATCTTAAGTTTTTGAGTTAGTTTTATCTTTATTATTTATAAGCTACTCAGTATTTTGGTAACTAGACATATAACTACATATACACACATACTTTTCAGTATAATTTTATAGTGCCTATTAAACTGTGCTAATAATATGTTTGGATATAAATAAAAGATTTAAAACATTTTTGGTAGGTCATATAGCAGCTAGGCTTTGTGAAAGTAATAGAGGAGAGGAATATTCTACATGAAAAAAAAAAGATATCATGGGAAAATATTTCTCTCAGTTCAATTCCCTAAAGATACATTTAATATTTTTCTATATATTAAGTTTAAATCTGTAAACTAAATTTATACTGAATTTAATTCTGTAAACTAAATTCAGACATTAAATTATGATACATATTATCAGCTATGCTCCAATATCTAAGCACATTCTCAAGAGGAAAAACACTTAAAATCTTATATTTTTCATGTTTATTGAAATACATCATTTTTCTTGTCCCTGGGCATGTCTGTGATCTCCTCACACTGTTTTTAGTTGATAACACTAAAGGCATGAAGAGATCATTAAAGTCCAAACTAACCTTTCTCGAGTTTCCAAGATGAAAAGGAATTAGAGATTATCATGGCATTGTGACTATATTTTCTTTGGAATGACTCAGCAATCATTTGAAAATGAATTATGATTTAGGAAAACAAAGGAATTAAAACATATTTGACTGTCACTTACATAACTGTGGAACTGAACCTGCGGTAAAGGAAGAAATTTTCAAATGGCAAGTATCAGAAAAGAAAAACACTGGACAAATAAAATGTCTAAATCTTGGGGAAAATGACTTACTGAGTCAGAAAAATCTCTATATCATAATCTATGTGGACTAAAACTAGATCTAACTCTTTCACCATGTACCAAGCTAAAATCAAAGTGGATAAGAGACCTAAATATTAAAACAGACACTCTAAACCTGTTGAAAAATAGGTTAGGTAAAACTCTCGAAGACATTGGCTTAGGGAAAGACTTCATGAACAAAACTTCTATAGCACAGAAATTGGCTGAAGAAATCAACAAATGGGACCTCATTCTTTTAAAATGCTTCTGCATAGCAAAGGAAACCACCAACAGAGCAAAAAGGCAACCAACAATGTGGGAAAAAATCTGTACCATCTGTTCCTCAGACAAAGGGCTCCTATCTACAATATATAAAGAGCTCAAAAAATCAGCCCACCCAAATTTAAAGACCCAATTCAAAAATGGGCGTCTGAAATGAACAAATATTTTTCAGAGGAAGAAGTAAGAGCAGCTAAGAAGCATATGAAGAAATGTTCAACATCATTAGTCATTCAAGAGATGTAGGTGATACTTTGAATAATTTTTAAAATTCCCAGAGACTAGGTTTCAAAAACAAGTCACATTGTAACAAATTCAGAGAAGAAAATCAACAAAATAGCCATTTCACCTTTTAACTCTTTAACTTTTATCTGTAAATGCTGCATTTATTTGTTAGACAATGTTTACTAACTATTCAAATGTTTAAAATAGGAAAATTATTATATTACTCTTTTTTATCACGATATAGCTCCATATTGTCTTTTTAGAATGGTAACACTGATAGAAATCACATAAAAATTTTCAGACTCAAAGTACCCTTCCAAGCCTATAGCTTATTCTTTTGAATACCTTGAATAATGACAAACTTCCTTTTGAAGTTGTGTTTAATTTCTTAAAACAATCATATAAAGATAAAATAACAAAAACAACTACTGTATACATATTTGGTCCTTCTTTTCTCATCTTTGCCCTGCTTATTCAAATAGCTTAACTAGATGATCTCTAACCTGACTATCCTACAGTATTTGAAAAATGTTCTTCCTTGAAATGTATGTGGTGAGGTTGTTTTCCCCTAGATGCTTCTCAGGTGTAGTCACTGAACAAACAAACAAATTAGAGAATTTTCCACCTAGGGCCCAAAGAAGGTTATATGGCAGAACTGGAAAACAAAATAATATCTTAGAGTCTTCTGTCTTTTGTTACAAAATCTATGTTCATCAGGCAACCTAAAGTTGAAGGGACTTTTGCTTCTGTTAGGAAAAAAATGGGAAAATGAAGAGATAGCAGGAAAAAAAAAGGATAGAAGAAAACAAAATCAAGGAGATATGTAGAAGATATGTTATACCCAAATGGCAACATAAGGAGCAATGATCCAGCACTAGGAGGCTGTGTGCTCACTTTGCTCAGTCTCAGTAGAGATCCAGGCTCCACACAAATCGCTGTCCTTCATCACCCCGATCGGGAACCGTGGCAGCTGGTTTATCTCAGGGCATCCCCTGTCAACTTTATTTAATCACATCACACATGTCTGGATACAACTGGCTCTCATGAGACCAGGTTATTTTTAGAAAGGTTGAGCTTGTCCTTTTTCTCTCAAACTAAACATTTTAGTTCCCACTTTGTACACCTCACAGAAGGCAATGTGATCATCTTGCCTCACAAGATGCTTTAGATCAAATATTTAATAAGCAGCCTGTGAAAAATATATATTGCAAAATTTATGAAATTTTTGTTTGCTTCTATATTTAAAATATATAGCCAATGTAATGCCTTATGATTATTTAGTGTTTATACTGCAATAGATTCCTGAGAATCATTCTTAAGTCACACAACAAAGTAAGCCTTGAACTCATTCTTTAGCATATAAAATTTTTCCCATTTGGGAACTGAATTTTATGCCATCTGGCTCCAAAACTAGAGTTTGTAATGTCAGGCAGTAGTTGGAAGAAACAGCTGCATACAGATCACTCTGAAACCCTCATAAAAATATATAGAACTATCACTTTTTTCTTTTTAGAAATGTTTTATAGCATCCCCTATAGTATCTTTTGCTAGTCTTGCTGTAAAAATAATGCTTATGGTGATTGAATATACTTTCAGTAAATAGCTTCTGTGGCTTTCAAATGCCTGTTTTTCTTCTACAGTTAATCACCTGGTAGGACAGAAATGATAGCAAACAGATTTCACTGCCTTAAACAATATTTGTTAAAGAAAGACTTTTGCCCTGGAGCATCTTACTCAAAAAGTAATTTCCTGGTCAGTGCTTTGGAGCCATTGCCTTATTATTTAGGTCTCTCTCTCTCTCTCTCTCTCTCTCTCTCTCTCTCTCCCTCCCATCTCTCCACCCTCTCCTCTCCTCTCCTTTTTCTCCTTCTCTCTCTCTCTCTGTCTCTCTGTCTCTCTCACAACTCTTATAACATTCCAATTTCTGTTCAAGACCAACCAGGTCCTGATATTCCTGATGATGATGATAGGGATATTTTATTCTGCATTCAGAAGAGTCCAGTGACATTTCAGTAGTACAAAATTTCATGTGAATCTGTGTATATCAACTTATCAGTAAATTTTGAAAGAAAATCTACCCTAAGCAGCCTAAAAAAATGTGTCACATAGGTAGTATGTGATAAATATCTTTAATTATTAACTAAATGGAAGTTCACTTCCAAACCTAAAGGCCATAAAACCATGTAGTTAAGATTTCTAGGGCAACTTTTTTTTGTCCAAATACTTGATCTTTGATCCCAGTTGCTGAAAAAAGTCCCTTTATAGTTTTTGAGCGATGGGAGCATTGCACCTAGAGCCTTTTACTTCCTCGGAATTTCCTATGTGATATCATCATCTTTATTCTAATCAGGGAGCTCACACTGGGCTTCTAGCCAGGCCCAGGAAGGGTGCCAGTCTCACTGCCAAAGGAACACTGATGTGTTAAGACATTTAGAACTTTCAAGGCTACTCTGAACCTCCAGAAAACTACTAAAAAGGATGCATGTTGAGTTGACAACCAGTGATTCATGATGATATCAAGAATCTCACTATATCAGAGCCTACATAAGAACTCAAAGCAAAGAGATCCTGAGATCACGTGGATTGCTAAACACATAGAGATTACTGGAAGGTGGCACTGCCGAGTGGGGGACATACTTCTTGCCCTTCCTTTCCAGACCTCCTCCTTTATATCTCTTTGTCTAGCTCTTCAACTGTGTCTTTTTGAGAGTCCTTTCCACAATAAATAGCAAGTGTAAATAAAATGTTTCTTTGAATTTTCTGAGCTACTGTACCAAATTCAATGAATTTGAAGAAGGGATCATGGGAACCCCAATTTCTTGCCGGTTGATGTGAAGCACTGATCCCCATCTGGGGCTTGCAACTGGAGCTGAAAGGGAGAATCTTTGGGGAATGAGACCTCAATTTGTGGGAGATGATGTTATCTTCTGGTAGAAAGCCTGAGACTTGAGTTAAACTATGGGACTCCCAGTTGGTGCTTGCTGAAGTATTGCTTGGTGCACAGGATGCAGCAAACAGATTTGTTGGGAGAAATATTGAGTATATATATGAAAGTAGGAAAAACACTGTGGTCTTTCCTATCTCTTAAAAAACTTTATTTAGTCCTCAGGTGTTCTTATATATTCTAATAATAATACAATAACAATGTAACTACAAATGTTTCATACTTTATACACAAGAGATTAAATGCCTTCCATGAAGGACAGAAAATGAGTTTTAATAATATATTTCCAAAAGTAAAACATTCATCAGTTAAGTGAAATACAAAGTTAATTATAGTTTCCTGAAAGTTAACTTGCCCTGACTAATGTTAATATGCAACAATGTTAAATGCACAGAGTATTACTCACAAATGTAATCTTTATATTGCTAACCATTTTATTATCACTGTTTTATCTGGCATATCTGCTTCATAAATACATGTTCAAATTAAATTAAAATTATGTGTCTAAAAAGACATGAAGAATTATTTTGTATATTATTATTGTGACCATCAAAGTTGAAAATTTTCATAGTGATTTAATAGGCCAGGTGATTTTGGTTTTGGATCCTCCATATGTTATCTAGCTAAAAAAATTGGAACTTTATCATCAATTTTTTTCCTCATAAAACAATATGGGCTATTTTTGCTTTTATATGAGTTTATTCAAAAGAGTAGCAACAGTCTTAACAAACAGTTGAAAATGAAAATATTTACTACTTTTAAGAACATATTCATATAATAATATCATAGTGTATCTGGTTGGGTTAGATCCAGGACAATGGTGACCTCTGAAAATAGGGAAGATCCTGGCCAGTATCTCATTCTTTTTGCAATTATTGCATCATGTAAGCTACAACATTCTGCCTTCCAGGTGCAACAAAGAGAGGGCTTTTTACTGGTGACTTCAGAAATTCTCATCACTGTAAGTCTTCTGCAAAAGAATGGGGTTGTGCTAAATAGAGTCCCCTTCACATAACCATTTGTGAGGCACATTTGTTCTTTCAGTCTATAGCTAGCAAAGAAAGGCTGTAAAGCTCTTGAAGGGCTGATCTTCATAGAGTAGGAAAAGTGAAGGGACAGCCATGGGCACTTATAATATTGACTGAGTCACAAACAAACTTGGGAAGAAAAAGTAAGGAAACAAATTTTATGTATATGGGGGGGTAGGGTGGGTAGGGCTATGGGAAAAAATGAGAATTAAGTTGTGTCTTATACTGGTACAAATCACCATTATGGAGTGCAATCATGATGTGTATATTTAATGTACCAATAAAGATTTAAAATTTTTTAAAAAAAGATAAATCAGAGTTAGAGGAGACTAGATCTCTGTTCTGAATATATTCTGATAAAGATTAAAAGGAGTGCTTGAAAATCACATGTATTTCCTAAATCACAAAAATAAAATTGATAAAGCAAAAGATAGTATTTTTATCATTGCAGCTATTTAAAAATTAGAAAATCACAGTTTATAGGAGCAAATAAATACTTGCACGTGTGTTTGAACTGTATACGTGTGAACCATCATCATACTTTCAACAGTTAACACTTTAAAAAGTTGATCATGTCACTACTCTTGCTGAGGTTCTAGTAGATGTTGTTGTATTGTTCTTTAGGGGTGGGTTCTTAATATGTCTTCAGTGAGTATTGGATGCACATTGAACAAGCATACTATTTGTTCATCAGGTACAAAAATATTTATGGTTCATAATATTCATGAAGTAACTTGTCAAAGTTAATACTAACATTTCTGGAGCCCCAGAAAATGCATAGAAAGAGCAAAATTCACCCACAGTGCCACTCACACAGAGTTCTCAGTGTTAGTTATCATTTGCATCTAAATTCAAATGGCTACCAATTATAAATATGTGAATTTTTCTTTTTATTAATTACTTGCTTTAGAAATTTTGAGGCTATTTTAAAACACATAAAGATTTGAGATTTTTAGTCAAATTTGTTTCAAATTTTAAAAATTACTTTGGTCTCACATATAGTGCTTTTTATCCTTAAGTCTATTTTGCTGTCTATTTAATATTTCCAAGATTTAAAAGTATTTTATCCTGGTTACTGACAAGTATTTTAATATAAAATAAATGCCAGACCTGAGGATCTATCTGTGCTTATACAACATGATCAGTGTTATTTTATTTAGTTATAAAATTATCCTTTGTGAAAGCAACCTAATGCCAATTATCAATCTGTCCCCAAGTCAGTATTATATGTACAAAATATACTTTTGGGGAGACTGAGTATTTTCTTAAAAATGTATTTTCAAACTATACTTAAGAACAATAGCTGTATTATTTTTAGCTCTTCAAATTAAACAATATCTATTATAATAGAGGTTTTAATAAAGACTGGTTATTAAAAGACTATACAGCTTATGTTTGAAAGTAGTCTGGAATTGACAGGCTGACATTTTAACCAAAAAGGATAGTGGCAAGTATGCTGTGAAACGTACAGATGAGCTACAATTTCTATTCCAACTGTAATGTCTTACATCTAACACAAGTTATATCTTGTAGGACTATCAAATAATGGCACACAACCAGTAAAACTTTTCTTACTAACATTAAAACTCACAAAATTCAAACAGTAGCTAATAAAGAAAAGTTAGCTACAAAACAAAAGTTTAATTGAAATACTTCTGCATATGTTAATTGTCTGTTAAGGTTAACTGACTCCCATAAACTCACATTTTTCTTTATTCTCCTCCACAGATCACAGATGACAACATCTTCATATTATTATCAGTTAATATTGCTAGGACCACTGGGTGTGCAACCAGCCACTCTGGCTGATAACAATGTGGATGTGCCATTGTCTATGAATAGAGCAGGCAGTGAAATTTCCTACGGGAAAGGACATTACTTAATTAGACATTAGGCAATCCATGATCTTGTGACCTACTTTAATTGTTTCAGAGTTGTTTTAAAAGTTTGCTTAAATTTATAAAGTAGTTTCTAATTTTCCACTGCAACATTTTATTCTCACAAAACTCTACTCTGTAATATAGACTGTAAAGTAGGTGAGGCATATGGTTAACCTTAATGGAGTGATGAGCAGATCAAGGCCCCAGGAAGGTTTTATGATTAGCTAAAACTTCCCTCATATCCTACTTTTGTAGTCATAACTTAACTCAAATTATAATGAATCAACTTGCAAAAATGAAATAGGAAATGTCATTACTTTACATGTATATGTGTGACAGTTGTTCTATGGATAGTACATACATATCATATATAGTACACTTATACCATATGTATATGAAATTACATATATTATACATGCATATATATTAATATATATACAGGCAACATAATAAACCAGAGTTGTTCTCTCCTCTTACTTCTCTCCACAGGTGAGTCTTATGGTTTAATTTTTTAAGGTGAACAAGTAAGAAGTAAAAATTTGACTTTACATAGGAGATATATTCTGCAACCCAATTTTTCTATCAATAACAGTGATATCTTCACATATTGATTTAGTTTGCAAACCCTAACATTTCAAGGAAGTCATTAACTATTCACTGAAAATTCAAGTTGAAGTCTAGTGTCAGTTAGGGTTCGCTTCATAATTCTCTTTTAAAACAAGCTTTTTGTTAGCTTGTAAAATAAAATGTACTACAATTACTCCAATATATTTTAATTTCTCTCTAATAAATTTCCATGTTCTTTGTTGGCTCTACCACTTACCATACAATTAAACATTTTGTTAGCTAGATTTTTAGATGTAATTTTTCATTCTCTAGATGAATCCCAAGCCTAGTTAGGGAAATTCTGCCTATCACATTCTTAATATCTAAGAAGTTCTGCCTGAAGTCTCCAGTTAATAGTGAACTTGTTTTCTTTTTTAACTGAGGAATGAACTCAGTACCACATACTTGTTAGGCAGGTGATTTGCTGCTGATCTAAATGCCCAGTCCCTCACTGGCGAGATTATAAGGCAATTATTATGATGTTAACTTATTAATTGTGTGTTGAATTACTCTTCAGCCATTTATATACATACAGGATGAACTTCTAATTTTCTACTAAAGAAAACTGCTATAAAGAAGACTTCTTTAGAGATATTTCAGTTGTAAAGGTAATTAAAAGTCAGCACTTTCTGAAGGGGAGAAGATAAATGTACCATAGACCCTCAAGTTATGACTGCTTGACATACAAACAACTTGGTTTAGTTAGGTTAATGGACAATTCATCGGCCTCTTGTTATCTATAGTGTTAACCCAGGTAAACATCCAGATTTGAGTTGTGTTGACTTAGTTACAACCAGCCCTCAGGAACCGATGGAGTTTGTAAGTCAAGGATCAACTGTATCTTCCAAAATATTTTACAGGAAACACAATTGACAAGTACAATTGAAGTATATGAAATAAAATATATTTTATTTTTTAAAATAACACATGAAAGTACTATACTGTACTCATTAATGCTAAGAGAATCAGTAAAATGTTACATCTTATTGAAAAAAAGACAAAAAGGAGCAAAGTGATAAAGAGGAGATTGCTGAAGTGAACCTTCAAGATGACACATGACTCTTCCTGGAAATGGCAGAGAGAAATCAGTTGACTGGTCACAAGACAATCTCTTTGCAAGATAAGATTATTTGTGGCATTATGACCTTATCATCAGTTTCTGAATTGCTCTAATCAATACAGAAACCAGTAATAAAGCATTTTTCGACTTAAGTCTTATCTCAAGAGGCCTACAGATAGGAAACTCAAAAGACAAAGATGGAATTGGCTATGTGACTCCAGTGAGAGTATCTAGTTTCCTTTTGTTTTATTCCAAAATCTTAAATTATGCTTTACACTTGTTAAAACCTAATCTGCTCATGTTGCCACTATTTTGTAAAATAGAAGATTAATGACAGAGAACAATGAGAAAATAATAGTTTCTAACAAATAATTATTCACATTAAAAATCACCTATATTTAAATTCTACAGTAATTAGCAAATGGGAATGGTGAAATAGATTATCTTTTTTCTATTTACTAATTTTTAAACTTTAAATGATTTCTTTAGATTTTATTAGTGTATTTTTGTGATAAAAATTATATTTGTATTAGGGAATTGATTCATATATATGAATATATATTACTATGTGAATATATATGGCTATGTATATATAAATGTGTGTGTGTGTATATATATATTCTCCATACTTTTAATCCCCTTCCTGCATCCTAATGTCCCTCTATCCCCCTTCCCTATAGCCCCTTCTCATCCCCAAAAGTCTCCTTGTTTCCTATCCAGTCCCCTTTATGTTTTTCTTTAAATTATTTATATTCTAAGTTTCTCATATGAGAGAGGTCACAATATTTAACCTTTCATATTTGATTCATTTTACTTAACATTTGTGGTACAGAGATTCAATTCAGTGCTTTCCCACTGAGCTACAACCTCAACCTTTCTACCAAATTTTATTTAGAGACAGGGCCTCCTTAGAAGTCTTCTGTGTGAGCTAATGAGTTAGCCTGGAGCAGGGGCTAGAACTTGTCTTCCTGCCTCAACCTCCCAGAATACTTGTGAAACAAAATTTGACTTCCATTCTGAAATCTTTGGCTTATGCCAGGGAATATATTTTGTTTGTACATGGTGATTAAATACAGAAAAATATATCTAAAAAAAAAGAGATCTGGCTAAACCTGAAATGTCTCAGCAGTATTCTCCATGTTTGAGGAAAGTTGTCAAAGAATATAAAGGTAATATTTGCCACAAGCTAGACTAAATAGGTCAGAATGAACTCCTTCTTGTAGTTCTCAAGCAAAACACCATGTTAACTTGGTGATTGAATTTGTCAACATAATTGCCCAGACGTTCCCCAGATATCCTGCAAATCTCGAGCAAGTGAGACCATTGCAACATTGTCACTGCTTCCAGCTGCAACATGAAAATTCTACTGCCTCCTCCTGCCAGACTTTATGGGGATGGCACAGAGAAGAGAGGATTTTCAGGAAGACTTTGAACATCATAAAAGAAATATATTCAGGTAAGCAGAAATGTTGTTTTCAATTAAAAAGTTAAAAGAATAGTGTAATCTATGATTGACTAATATGTGAGCTAACTGGTCAACAGATTTAACGTGTTCTAGAAATTTTAACAGTTAGCAAACATAATATTTGTCATTGTATTAACTTGCTTCTAGATGGTTGTCTTTGTAAATAGAACTGTTGGATTCAGTTTAATCCCTTTATGAAGTTTCTAGGAAACAGAGTGTTTACATTTTAACTTGCATTAGTAGGATAAGAGGAGTTTGTGACACAGACACATAATGGGTTCCTTTTTACAGGTTGATAGAACCTGCTCCTGCATCTACAGTCTAGATCCTATATAATATGCATGTTACAAGCAAGTGAAGGAAATAAAGACCGTTAAAAGTAGTACATCATCTTGTAATATTTAAATTGTCTGTTTTCCATTTTCTAGTGACATAAATTCTCCTAGTGAAAAAATCTAATAAATGCCACCTCAAGTTTACTCCAGCTCACAAGCCAGCACACTGAACTCAGACAATGTTCCTAAAATCAGCTAAATATTGATGTAGTCTCCAGCAGAAAAACAATTCTGAAGCAGAGCTAGAAAGTGCTAATAGATTTCCGTAAGGTCCATTTAACCTAAATGTTTTTGGGGTAAAAAAAGTCCATAGAGCCATAGAAAAATACTGGAAAATATTTTTTAAAATCCTATATAGTTTATAATTATAGAAAAATAGAGTAAAGCACCTAGAATCAAAAAAACTCTAAAAGATCTAAATATTTTCTTATTCATGACTTTATAAACTGGTTATATTTGACACACTGATCTCAATCTGAGGTATTACTTTGTGCTTAACTATTTTCTTTTTCACAACTTTAAATTACCTTAATAACTTCACACATACTACCAGACTTGCATACCTCTATACATGTATCTCATACAAAAACACAATGTGCATATTTTATATGTACATATATATAAACACAACACTATACACTGAAGTAATTATCTACTCATAACCACAAACATGCCCTTATCAATAAAACACACCTATGCATAATTATCTATATAACATACACATATACAATTACATACATGATCACATCTGTGTACATAATATACATCTAGGAGCTGCCAGCTAATCACATAACTAGGTTCATAATCACACATGATGCATAATGTATCCTCCTAACAAGCCTAAGAGCTTCTTGTTCTGTGATTGTCCTCATTTTTCAAATGGAGAAATGAAACACAGAAAATGTTGATTTCAGAAGCAGTTTGTAAGTGATGAAGCCTGTATTTGAAATGTAAACAAATGAGTTGAGTCTACATTTTTCATCAAAATGCTATACACATTTGCACAAAAATTCTCTTTAATATCTATTCCAGTAATGTATTCCCTTGTGTTTACCCTATAATTATACATTATAATCTCTTTTAACAGCGTCTTTGGTCTCAAAGTATTCCTCTTAGAAGGCATCCTCCATTTTTATAATTCCTTTTGTATTTCTTTTTACTGGTAAATTATATTTTATTCATTATTATAAATTCTGACAAAAGTATTATTGTCTCTGAGTTAGATCCTTTTTTCCCTCCCCTTCCAGGCTACTTCCAAACACACAGGAGTCTTTAAACTGGACTCCTATTTATCCATTGTAAGTTGGGCCCATTCTTTTCTTCCAGTGCTGTAGATTCACAAATCACACAGCCTTCCAACCCCAACACTACCTGAATATCGCCAGTCCTGGGATACAATGTACAGCTCACATGGTAAACACTGTTACTCCTTTCTGAGTATGTACTTCCTTAATTCTGTGAGATAAATGTGACCGTGCCTTCTGTTCTCATAGCTAAAGTACTTTTCAGTGATGACAGTCTATGAACTTACTCAGAAGAGGACCCTATAGGAGAAGAGGACCCTATAGGACCATTGACCCTTTACTCAAGTACAAAAATATTTCAGCAAGTGATATATAATATTTTCTCAATGGCCTCATATCCAACGGTAATGTTTAGCTTCTCCAGCTGAGTTGACTGAGCAAGACTAATTAGAAAGGCTAGACAAACTGATAGCCTGAATACGAGTGTGTACAGTATTTAAGTATTCAGATGGAGAAGTTTTAATTTAACATGATTTTAGTAATTTTAGCTTTTATAACTTGTGGAGATTTTAACCACTACATGTAAATGATGCCAGATTTCTTTTGAATAATAAATACAAAGCATTCAGAAATATAATTTTTATCAAATTATTTCAGGAAAAGAAAATAAAGACAGAGAAAACTCAAAACTTCTTACTTTTTGTTGTAGTCAGCGTTTGCAAGGGAACCGATTTAATGTAAGACACATAATTTAGGGAATTATTTTATAATCTTCACCTAAAAAGTCAAATGCAGAAGAGTAAAAGAGATCTGTCCACACACCGGAGAGCAGAAGATTCCAGCCGAGGACCTGGATCCCAGGGCAGTGTCCTCACATCCTGCACAAGTCCCTCTAAAGCTCTAGTGCCCCAGGGCAACGTCCTCCCAGACTCCAGCCAGAGGCACGAGAGCCACGTCAATGTTTCATGCAAGTCAGCGTTGAGGATCTGCCTCCCAGGCCCAAAGGCCATTGGTGGAAGCTAGAAAGTCTGTGTCAAGGGTCAAGGATGGTGCCTCAAGGCTGAGGGATCTGCCCTGCGGCCAGGAAGCATCACTCAAGACGAAGATCAGAGCTTCTCTCCAGCCATCCCCACCCAGTAACTGAAAAGACTCCAGCTCTTCTGCTGCAGACAGCCAAGTTTGAATTCATGTCAGGAAAACCAGCGACATCAGATTTCTTGAAGAATATCAACATCAAATGATCTCCTCTTGGCAACAATCCTCAAGTGCGTCTCCCATGCTCAGAACCACTCTCAGTTCAGCTGAGCACATTATGTTAATCCACCAAACTTTTCTAGCGATACTAAGAGATTATGTTTACCAACTGACTTGCATATGTAAATATCTGTCTAAATTTTATCATGCAAAAAACATCTATTTTTGAAAATTTTGAGAATATTGAAAAGATGATATTAAGTAAAATTAGAGACCTTTTATTGCCGACACAAGGTTTTGTCCATTTTTGGTGGTCATATACTGCCTCACATTTCCTTTATTTTAAAATTTATTTATTAGTACACATCAGCAGTATATAAAGACTACTCTCACTGGGGACACTGGGTACATATACATGACACATCTTATTTCTTTTTATGCCCTCTTTTATTGATCGTACTCATTCTTTCTGGCCCAAGATGAAATCTGTTTTACTTTAACTTTCATTTCTCTAATGAACAAAGCTAGTAAAAATTTTTCCAGGTACTAATTGTTTGTTTGTGCTTCTTTTGAGAAGTATTATTCATTTTAGTTGAGGGACTGAGGATTTAGCTCAGTGGTGTAGCCTCATTTCAATTGAGAATTTTTTATTTGGGTCTTTTATTTGGTGGGCTTTAATTTTTTAAATTCTTTGTATATTCTAGATAGTGGTCTTCTGGCCAAGGCGTAACTGGATACTTTTATCCCATTCTACATTTGCCACTTCATTCTTATTAGTAGTGTTCTTTACTGTGAATAAATTTTCAACTTGATAAATTCTCATTTGTTTTCTTTTAAGGCTTGAAACACCTCACTTTAAAAACTCCTGGTCTTTGAGGTTTTGGTTTAGAAATCTGTTATACTTACATTTATTAGTGATTTGTTGCTTTTCCCTAACAGATTTTTCAGTTTCAATCTTTTGTTATATTTGTGAAATTTTGACTATGATGTGTGCGGAGAAGTTATTTTCCTGTGACTATCTGGGGTTATCTATCTTTCACTCGTCTATGGGCTACATTATTTCCCATACTTGGGAAACTTTCTGCTACCATCTCTCTACACCATTTTTTAAAGTCATTGGTATTATATTCTGATTTTTCACTAAATCCAGTTAATCTTAGTCTTCTTTGAATCATCTGATTTCCTATATTCTATTATTTTAATTTGTCTGAGTACATGGTCACTACATGGTACTATGATCTAGTTCTGACACTCTGTCCTCATACTGGTCATTTCTGCTGCCCTTTCTTTCAGCCGAATTTTTTAAATCTCCTGGATTTCAACTTGCTATGTTATCAGAGTCTAATACTTTGCTAAACTGGTCATTCATGTCTTGTATCATTTTCTTGAACTTAGCATGCTTTTCAATACAGTATCTACTGGAACTAAGAAATTTTTGTATGCATTGTTTATATCATCAATGAATTTTCCGAGTACCTTACTGACTATTTTTGCTTTCTATTTCATCATTTTTTATAGCATTCCATTGATAAGCTTTTGAAGAATAGGAGACTTTTTGAATCATTTTGTTGTCTTGTATTCTCATATTTCTTTTCCTTTTTGTGTGTGCTGAGAGTTGTGAGTTGATATGGTGTATAGACCTTGTTGCTAATATAGAGATTTTTTTAGTGTCTTTTTCAGTAAAGCACTCCGAGTATGGCTAACCATAGGCCTTTCATTTCTGTCTCAAGATCTCACCACCTTCTTCAATTTGTGGACAAGACAGCTTGGCATAATTAGCCCAATAGATTCACAAATCACACAGCCTTTCAACCTCAAGACTATACTGATATCCCCATTTCTCTAGAAATGAACTACAGCATTGCTGACATAAAGACAAACCAAATATTGTCATACAGTAAAAACCAATTAATAGCAACAACCATGCCATCCTGACACTAACAATGATGCTAGCAATAATAATATAGTCAAAGATAAACTGAATATTGACTTACCATGAAAATCATTAGATGCTACCACTGTGCCGCCCTAAAAATAAAAAAGAAACATATAATTATAATACAGAAATTCAAAAATAAACCAATGTTGACAGGATGAATCTACTAAATACAACAGGCTACCATTAAAAACAGAATATAATTCAACAATATTGGCATAAAATAAACTAAATAAAGATTAATAAAGCTTAATAATAATAATACTAGAAAAATGGAGGAATTGAATAGGGAAAAAGAAAAGAATTAAATTTTAAAATCAAAGAAAGATGAGAAGAAGATGAGAAAAGTGAAGTAACATTCATGTTTTGAATGAATGGTTTATTTCTAGGGTCTGAAATCCCACCAGATAGTGGGGGAATAGTCTTACTGATACTTTTTTCCCCCTGTGCTCATGTTTTTGTGCCTGAATGCTCAGTCTCACTCTGCCTTCCTCACTGGTTTCTGGGCAATGATTTCCATCCTAGGATTATATTCACTCCAGGTACTCCCAGTTTCCCTATCCCTCTGCACTTCCCAATTGATGACTTTCTCCACTCAGCATTATGGCCTATGAGTTGTGAGATGCTCCCTCCAATCCACAGTATCCTTCTGTCTGTACACCCTAGGCTATGGCACCTGCCCAGGCCAAGGCCTTATCCCTGGTCAGGCTCATAGACAGGGGAAGTACACCAACCACTGAGCTTGGTGCTGGATGTAGGCAGTGAGGCAGCAGTGGCAAGCCATCCCCTGGATTTAAGGTCAGCATCTTCAGATGAAGCCCCTTCCACAAGCCACGCACAACTGGCCTGGCTTATCTACAGGACTCCCATATAATTCCTAGCCTGAGCTTAAACTTTTAGGTGGTCTATGTCTTCACCCATTCTTTTATTAGAGGCAGTTAAGTTAGATAAAAATTAATAGAGAAAAACTGAGGTACCAAGGAAGTCAGTGAAAAATAGACATGAAAATGGTGGCTGGATGCGCATCTCAAGACCTGGCCTCAAAATAAAGATGCAGTGGTCATGCCTACATGTCTCTGTACAAGAAAAGCAATAATTGGAATTACAATGTAATTAGCACCGGCTGTTCAGATAGTCTAAACTGGCATCAGTCACCCAGGTGGTAACCGAGCATTTGGACTCATCTCTTCTCCAAAAGCTGTCTGTTTTTATCATGCACCCTTGCTACATTGACTCGTGACTTGTTTCCCTATTGTATCAGTGTTAGGTAAGTAGCTATACTTGTAAGCCTAGAGGTTGATTACAGTTTGACCAACATTGTCCTCATGTTGTGACTTTGCTGAATAAATTTCCCCTTACAAAAGGACTTGCTGGCCACCTGCTGTGAATTCATCCTGTCTCTCAGAAGCTATCACTAAGTAAACATTTTCTACTCTTAAGTTCCATTGTCCCTTGGAATTCATTCTTTGACTTCAGAGGACATGAACTTCATATACCGGACACTGAATAGGTAGTTATTTTCCTTCTGCATCACTTTCTCTATGACTGTCGCTTATGGCCATCTCCCACCCAGTTACTACAAAAGAATGATCTCATATCCCTGAAATAAAGTCTTCCAGAGTTATTCTGTATTTCATTTTTATCCCAAAATGGATCCTGAGTAAATACTGTCAAATATGGTGGACATTTTTCTAACTCTACCTGCCATGAAAAGGAATCACTTTCAGAGAACAACTCCAGAGTGTTTTTTTTCAGAGTATAGTAACTGTGGGCTTTTCTTGGAGCTAGCACTTCAGTCTATCAGTCATTTCTACTAGGAGCTGGGAATCCTTTCTCTGTGTTGTGATAAACAGAGACAGGACCTTACCCCAGATGCTGAGATTAGCTTTCCTGATGGCTTCGTCTTTTTCTCTGTGTCATGCTCTATTTCTTTTCCTTAAATTCCAGTTTTCCTACCACTTCCCTCCTAATTCCCAGAGATTCACTTTTTAAAAAAAAATTCAGCAAGTTATTGATTTCCAGATCTGTCAATTGCAGTTCCCAGAAAGACAATATTTTGCTATTAGTCTTATTTTACTATTTTTAACACTCCCTAAAGAAGTTTAAATAATACATCCATTGACATTTTCCAATAAAAATAAATGCCTAGAACTACAAATACAGAAACAAAGCTAATGGGTTTGGGAGGTAGAGCTGAGGGAGGGTGAGGGACCAGGAAAAGATAAGAATTAAGATACCTCACACACATACAGCATTGCTGAGCGCAATGATGTGTATTCATAATGTAGCAATAAAAATTTAAATTAAAAAGATATATAATATACAAGTACAAATTCTCAACAATGAATGTGAACATAATGTATACCTTGAATGTACCAATAAACTCAGTAAAGAAAGAAAAAAAATTATAAAAGCATAATATATTCTTTTCAAATTATTTTTCAAAAGCAAATGTAAAGAAAATATAAATTTAAACCTTGTTTATAAATACATTTATCTCTTTAACAAGACGGCAGTTATCCTTAGTATAAAATGTGGGCACTAAATGTTTTAAAAAAATTAATACGCAGGAACTTTTGTAGTAGGGAAATCATTTGGATTTCTGAGCCGCAGGAGACTGAAAATGATATTCCCTTCCATTGGTTATTTAGATTGTTCTCAACTCTTCATCCTTACAGTACTGCAACAGAAGTTCATGTACATGTCCATGAAACACAAGGAGAGACTCTATGCAGGTGTAAGTGGAATTTCTAGATCAAAAAGTATTCACCTCCTCATCTGCCCTGGATACTGCCTAATGATGTTAAGTAGGACCACTTCCAATAACACTGTGTGAATGTTCCCTTTGCTTTACACCTTTCCAGGGACTGACACTGTAATATTTCTGTCATGGTGGCTATTTTGAAGTATTTCATTATGATTCTATTTTGTATGTTTCTGACTGCCAGTATTGTATAGTCAGTTTTTCTAATATCCCCCAAATCTATCTTTTCTCCAAAGTATTAACTATAACATTATTTTAACAAATTACATTAGATTCCATACTTCTCTTGTTACTTTTAAGAATTTGCAGCCTATAGATGAATCTCTGGACAACTTATGAAATTAAAATACAAAAATATACATTGAGGAATTTTGACAGAATTGCAGGGAATTTGTGAATCAGGAAGAACTGTCAACCTGTTGTCCTGTGTCTCTTCAGTACAGGCTGTATTACATACCTCACTTTATTTATTTTTGTTATTCTTCAGTTTTCTTGACTTAGAAAATAAGGGTTTCATGATTAAGTATTAATTTAACTTTTCCACCTTTAGAATTTAACTCTGTGAGAACATGGCTTTTGTGTTGTTCATTGTTATCTGCTCAGACCTCAAACAACATCTGGCAAATGGTAGCTGCTTGGTATTTGCTATAGTTTTCCTCCCTCAGTTCCTTTTGATTTCAACATTGCAGCCACTAGATAAAACTTAGAAACTTCATGTTTTCTTCTGTAGTATATAGTACCTTTATATATTTTCAAAATTACCTGAATTCATCCATATAAAAACCTAGGTGTGGTGCCTTTTAAAGGGACCTGTGATTTCTGCTTGATGTTTTTCTTTCTTTCTTTTCTAATTATAATCACTGATTTCCTTGGTCTACATATAAGTTGTGCATTCTTCCCAGTGAATTCTATTTTAAAAATTTTGATTGCACCAATGCGTTCTCTTTAAAACCTTTATAAAACTGGTGTTTAGTATTATACTTTCTACTATCTATGCCTATATTTATTATTCACTCAGACTAAAGAGGCTTTCACATATATTCTAACCTTTTTTTTTTTTTTTTAGGTTTTTTTGAGACAGGGTCTCGCTTTTTGTGGTTCAGGCTGGCCCTGAGCTCAGTCTCAAACTCACATCACAGCAATCCTCCTACCTCTGCCTCCCAAGTGCTGGGATTACAGGCATGAGCCACCACGCCCAGCACTGTGGTATGTGGTACTGATTGCTGCTGGGGTGAGTCTCCATGCCCAGTATTGTTATGTGGTTACCGGGGATCGAACCTGGGCACTTGTGCTTGCAAGTCAGGCCCCGAAACCACTGAGCTATATCCCCGGCCCTATATTCTAAACTTTTTGGATTTCCCAATTGACCTTGTGTTTCCCAAGAATAGTCTGCTACATCCACTAACACATCTTATTGTAGCTGTAAAAAGTGAATTAAAAAATTCTGAATGTATAGTACAGTGCCTAGTGTGCAGTAGTCACAAAGGACACGTTAGTTATTATTGAATATCTGCTCTAGTTAACATACTATGTAAAGTACTTCACATACATTTTTCTCACAGAACATGCATCAACTTACAACAGACATTATATCATTTATTAGTTACACTTTTACAATATAGAATCTTTATTACCCTTATTTTATGAATTAAAACCCTGAGGTTTGGAGAAATTATTCAGTCACATAGTGTCATAGTCGTGGTAAAGCTGTGATTTTCCAGAATCTATCCTGGGAAGTGTCTAGTGCCTAGAGAATGGAATAAAATAAGACTTACCAGTATGAACTTAAATAATGGAGAGCCTCATAGACAATTTAAAAAGCTGTAGGTACTAATCCAAAAGCAATAGCAAGTAAAACAGTTTTAACTGCACATAGCAATATGTTAACATTTTTGCTTCAAAGAGATGTTTGGGTGTATTGCAGGAGATGGTTAAAGGTAAGGAAAGAGGGATACTGGAAGACTTGTTAGGAGGTTGTAATGGTGACCTTGGTGAGGTGAATCTTAGCTTTAAGGTGACAACACTAAAAAGTGACAAAAGCATATAAATTTGAGAAATATTTGGGAGATAAGATTTATAAGACTTGGTGGTTGGCTGGATTTGGTGGTGACAGTGATTTCTCAAGATAAATTATCTAATTATTAGCAAGGTTTGCATGATGCCTGAAGGTTTTCTTGCATTCTTTATCTTTACCTTTCTCCAGTATGAATTCTCTGGGGCTGGGCAAGGAATCCACAATAACTAAGAGCTTCTCCATAGACATTGCATTCATAAGGCTTTTCGCCGGAATAACTCTGGTGCTGGTCAATAGATGACCTGTTGCTAAATGCTTTCCCACTGCTATACATTTATAGGGTTTTTTCTCCCATATGAACTCTCTAATGTTGACCAAGGTAGACAACTTGGCTGAAAGCCTTCCGACATACCTTACGTTCATAAGGCTTGTCTCCAGTATAAACTCTCAGATGTTTAACTAGACATGTGCTCTGATTGAAGGATTTTCTAAATTCCTTGCACTCCATAAGCTTTCTCTCATCCTGTGATTCAGAACAAATTTTGATCTCTGGCTGAAAGCTCCTTCACATCTTACACATTTCTAGGGTTTCTCTGCAGTATGAGTTCTTTTAAGTGGACTAAGGGAAGAGCTCTGGCTGAACAGTTTTTCATAATCATTACATTTCATAAGCTTTTTCCTGAAGAGACATTTTTTGATTTAACAGTTATCAAATTGCTTTCAAGCTTTTCTTGTGTGTGTCATGTTCATATACTTCTTCCTCTCTGATGAGTATCTGTGTTTGTTTTGGTAGAAACTTTTAAAAATTTATTATATTCTTGGTTTATTTCTTCAAAAAAGGCTTCTGTAAAAGAATAGTCTCTTCCTTAACATATGCCTTTTGATTTCCTTGTTGCCTTTCAAAACTGTCCTGAGATTTCCAGTCTTCTCTCAAACTGTAGTACTTACAATCACAGATTGTAAATGTTTCCATCATTTTCTGGGATGATTGTTATTCATAAAGTTTCTGCTTCATAAAGTTCCTGCTTTCATAAAATTCTTCAGTGTCATACACAGATTTCCAACCTGAGCCCAAGTCAGTTCTCTCTTCACCACCTATGGTTTTTTGGCCTTATTCCAATAGTAATATTACATTTGGCTTAGAAAAGCAAAAACAAAGTAATACCAACATGATGTTACTAAGAATCCAGACAATTCTACTCTTCCTGGGAAACACCTGGAATGACAACACTGAAGGTCACTCACTCTTGGTACACAGCTCTAAGAAGTCCAGCAACCCTTCTTGCTTCTTCCAGGCTCTATTCTTGAGAAATGGCAATGACTTCAGAGGACAGCAGAACTGAACTGTGGGAAGATCTCACTTCTCTGCTGGAGGCTCAAGGAAACTCCTCCACGCAGGCCTCAGGGGCCATTCTGAGTTAGAAGAAAACCACCTGCAAGGGAGATGGAAAGTTGAGCTCCAGCTGTCTCTGTCCCTGGAGGAATCAAAGGGGCCTATGGCACCTAGTTATTAATTTTAAAATTATTCTGCATCAAATTTTTGAACAAATTTCTGAAGAAAACATAGTAGGAAATACAGAAATCGTTTTGCATCAAAATAAAGAGGTTGAATAAAATGCCATTAATTAAGCCAGAGAAATCCACAAACTGTCATCAAGCTCTAGATTAAAACACCAAAATTTACATTATTTATCCTGTGGTAATTATTCTGACTTATATTAAGCAAAACTCTCTTTACCATTTATATCTGCCATCTAGTTTTCATTTAATGCTAATAATTTCTTAAATGTTTGCTGCATACATCTCCAGCTAAAATTGAGAATGATATTGCATCATGCTAATATTTCCAGGTGCTACAATATTTAAGGTGCATAAATAAATTTTAAATATAGTTTACTGTTGACTGTTCAGCCAGAGGGTATCTACTTTATATTCATTTTTAAATCTTCCCACCTATTTTTAATTAGAGATGTTCAGTTATTACTGGTTGGTATTCCAGCTGTATGGCCCACACTAGGCAACAGAACTCAGAGTGAGGGTTATGCTAACTCAGTGTCGAAGGTCTGGTCCATGAGGATTGGAGCTTCGTATGTGCTCAGCAAACTCAGTTATCTTCTTTCTCAAATCAGTTTGTAGTTTCTTACCAAGCCCTGTCTTTCTTGACTGAAAGTTACTGTCTCTACTCAGCATGATGCCCTTAACAAAGTAAAAGATCAATAAACACGAGCAAATGAAGCAATGAAGAAACACAAGTAGGAGTTTGGCTTTAAAGATCTTCATTTTTAAGGGTCCCTTCAATGTATCTTTAAACACATAAACATTTTCATTTCATTATTTAATAAATGGGAGTTTAATTTAAACAAAAAAAGAATTTTTAACAACTGCCATGAAATAAATTACAGTATAGGAATATGGGTCATGTTGCATCGAGCACCCAAGTATCCCCACAGATGCATCACATGCATCTGGGTTTCTCTCCCATATCAACAAGTCAGATACCTCTGACTTAGAAAATATCTGATGGAATTTTAATGGAATTAATGTAAACATTATTACTTGATAATCTTTACATAGCACTATAACCATCCCAACTTTAAAAATATATCTCATTAATGTAGCAAGAAATGGTTATTTAAAGGACTTTCATATTGAAGAACCCAAAATTTATTTTCAGGCAATCTTTGAAACCACCCCATTTATCTTATAATTTCACCACAGAAAACAACTGGAAAGACCCTATTTCAATGAGTTTTATATGTCTCCCAGTGGTCCAAGAAGCAATAGGTTTGATATCAGATAGCTAACATGCTACCTAATACATATGCTATGCCAGGACAGTGTTTTCATAGAACAGAGGTAATATCCTCTCTGGAAAAATCCATCAGCCAATCTGCAGACATCACTTAAATATCGTTATTGGTCATGCTGTGCTCTTTATGAAAACTTCAGGGGCTCTCCTTTGTTTAACAAATAATTGCAAACCTGGTGTACAATGTTGAAATAGTGTTCAAAAACACATGTAACAGAGACTTGAGTGCCAAGGATTAAGCAAGTAGAGGTTTATTTTTCTCCCATACTGCCACAATTTGAATATATATAGTGTTGCACTAAGGCTTCATGTGCTGGGCCCCCAGATGAGATCATCAGGAGGTGCAACGGACCTTTAAGAGGTAGGACCTAATGAGTAGTTTATATCACTGCAGCTGTGACCTAAAGAAGATTATGGAACCCTACTCTCTCAGTCTTTCTCTGCTTTCTGGTTAATGATGTGAGTAATTACTTTGCCACAAGTTCCACACTGTTGCCATCTGGCACCATAACCACAGAACCAGGAAGTAGGGCTGTCTGATCTTGGAAAGAGCCTCTACAACTGAGGGCCAAATAGACTGCTTTCCTCTTTATGACCCCAAGAAAATAATTATAGTAATACAGAGCTGACTAATACAAATATAAAGTCTAGAAAAATATGAGGGTAATAAAGAATGCTTCCAAAATGAAAAAGGCGTTAATGGTTCTTTTCACTAATTCAAGTGAAGCTGTGGGTTCATGTTTCTCATATCGTTATTGTAAGACTAATATTGTCTTCATCAATGCATTTATGATTTGTACAGAAAGAGTGGACACTAAGCTTTATGAAACTCAGAATTATTTCTTCCTCTACACTCAAAAAAGACTATTTCAAATGGCACTGATTTAGACCACCTTGCTGCCATACCATGTCTTGTAGCTGACAACGTCATTTCATTTTTAACTAAAAGACCTAAAGTAAAGAACAGAAAAATTTTATATGCTTCTATCAATACACACTCACTCACCAATTTTAAGACTGAATATTTTGCCAGAACTTTTAATTTTTTCCACATATTCTACCCCATCCATTAGAGAATAATGGTTCCTGTTTCTAATGATTTTCCTAGGCAAATAAACAGTCATTTCTCCATCTTAGATTTAGAAACTCCAGCCTACATCTATCTTTCACATCACAATTCCTTGCAAGAGTAACTTACATATCAGCATTGTTTTCAAAACTACTTCTGACCCTTTTTCTTCTGATCACAATTAAATCATCTTTTGATTACCAACACAAAACATCCCTGGGCAAGCACCCATGATCTTCACATCACTAAGTACAGCAAGAACTTTAACTTTTCTTCTTTCTTACACCACAAGTAAATATTTGAAAGTCTCTGTATTTTCTATAAAGGATTTCTCACCTGACATCCAGAATATCCCCTTTTGTTGATTCTTTTCCTGCCTCTCTGGCTACTCCTTCTAAAGATTTTGCTAATCTCTCCTCTTCAATAAAAACTCTTGACATGGGAAGGCCTCAGGACTCATCTTTGTATTTCTTCTCTCTGTAGGCTTCCACTGTTTCGACAGCCTTGTCCAGTATCAGTGCCTTAAGCTGTATTATATGATAGCAAAAAATACACACCTCCAGTTATGATTTCTTGCCTGCCTAAATCTAAATGAAAATTCTCCATGAATATCTGACAAGCTACTCCAATTTTACAAGTCCAAAGCCAAATCTCTCAAATCTACAGCCAAGGGAAAGAGGGAACAGAAACAATGACAAAAATTCTGTTCCTCTAAAACCTTTTATATGCTATCATGAACTTCAGAAAACTCTTAAGAGCTTTTTCTTTCTATTTCTGATTTACTTGTACTAGAGATGCACTCTTTCCACAAATCCTCTATTTTCAGAATGCAAAAAGAAAGACCCTGGCCCCTTCTCCCCACCACTACACAAATGACTTGTTCTGAGCACCATCATGTCTAGCTAGAGTGAAGTAGCCTTACAAATTTCTTTCCTGTCACCAACATTTAACAATGTCCAAAAAGATTCTGTTAAAATTTAAGCTCAGGTTTGACACACAAAATAACAAAATATAACTTTTTATTGTTTCTGAACATTTTTCATATTCTTTTATGAAATTCACTCTACAGATCTCTACCTA
The DNA here is from genome assembly GCA_004026965.1 of Petromus typicus. Classification (NCBI taxonomy): domain Eukaryota; kingdom Metazoa; phylum Chordata; class Mammalia; order Rodentia; family Petromuridae; genus Petromus; species Petromus typicus. Next base: position 46,269 of record PVIR01004932.1, read on the forward strand.
GAAAAAAATCATGTAACTTCCAATGCATTCTCCATTGCATTTTTTGAAGAACTCATATTGGTTTACTAAAAATTTCCAGTGACTTCCAATCTCATAGGGTAAAATACCTGGAAGATTCCAGAGCATTTTTCCTTCTAATAATTCTTCTCTGACTTCATATTGTATTATAGTATTCTTGCTGTTCCTTAAGCATAATAAGCACATTCTTAGCTTAGATTAATATTTCCTGCTTCTTTTGCCTTGAATTCTCTTGCCCCAGGAAAAAGGAAATTTCTCCGCAAGTCTGAGTATTGGCTCTAACAGCATCATTTAAATGATATTTCTACTGACCATCCTATGTAAAAGTAAATGTATTTCCATTGCTAGACTTTTCCTTATGTTCTTTGTGTCCCTGTATCAGATTACATAGTATACACATTGCATATATATGAATATTTTGAATTTCTTCCTTTTCCCTCATTAGAATTCAGAACTCAGCTCACCTACATTATGTCAAGGTTTTTGTTTGACTTTTTTTTTTTTTTCTGTATCTCCAATCCCTAGAACAGGACTTGGCTAGAAGAGGTAGTAATAAATACTTGTTCAAATATATAAAACATAAAAAGTATGGTGCAAACATAGCCAACTTTGGAAGGCTTGAAAAGTACATTTTCTAGAGACCCTCCTTGCTATAACAATAATTGGATTCCATTTTAAGGAAAGCAAGTCAAGATGGGTATTGTATAGATAGTTAACAGAATCTTCCACACATCAAATTTCCGAGAAATGACTAAAGCTTATATTTTTGTGATTTCTCCCACCATTCTCCCAGCAGAGCTGTTCAGATGCACCATGACATGGTCCATTTCACTATCTAAAGAACACATACTACATGGTGAAGAACCAATTTGATTGTGACATTCTCCAAATAGCTTGCCCATTCCTCTGTGAGCTTTAACAAAACCATTTACATGCTTCTGCTGCCCCACTCAGAGCTCTATATTTATTATTTATGAGTTCTCAACTGTTAGCGGTTAACCTCTGTAAGTACAGGAAGCCTTTTACAATAATTTCTTAATTTTATTAAACTAAAATTTGTTCTGCATGTGATCTCATTTTCCCTTAAATAAATGAGTACATGCAAATTACAAGAGTAAATTTTTTTTAACTATTGCCGGGTAATTCTATGTCAGAAATTGAATATAGATTTTTTTTTCAGAGTATGTGATGGATTTAGAGAAAAATGATTGCTTTCTTTGCCTCTGTCCTTTTCAAAACTTTCAATTTTGCAGTTGAATCCTTTCCATATTTCCAGTGATTTTTTTCCTTTCATTATCAACTTCACTTCCACTTTTGCACTATTCATGCTCAAAAGTAAAACTCTTAAAATCTATGTATTCACTAGACTCAAACTGGAGTAAGTTAAGACAAGCAAGGGTCATCTGGGTATTTTTTTAATAGAGACTTGCATTAGCTTGGAATGGAACTACATTAACACCATTTATTTAACATAATGCCTAATATATCGCAGTAGCCAGTAAGTTTTATTGGACAAGTGAATAAATTATTGAAAAAAAAATAACATAAAACCAGAAACAGAGCCAAGAACATAAAGAAACTCAAAACATGTTCACAGTCGCATTTCAAGGCCAAAGTCACTGAGAATGTTGGGAAAATTTATAAAAGAAATGTTGAAACAGTCATATTACTTCTTTTAAAATCCATTCAAAGTGGATTAGTGAAAATTAAAAATAAGATAAAATTAAAGAGAAAAATGAATAACATTATTTCTATACAAAATCCAATTTCTAAATATAGGTTGAAATTATTTATTATTCAAATTTTAAAAACATTTTGTTGACTAAATTAAGTAAAGATAAAAAAACAACAAAACTTTCCAATAACTTTTTTTAATTGTTAAAAATTACATGGAAAATATGCTAGGGTAAGACTTACAATAACATTTTGAAGATTTGTACAATATATAAAATCTCATAATTAGAAAATTAAACTTTTTCAAAATTTCAAAAAGGATGAGAGATTTACAAAAAAGATATACAAATGAGTAATGAAACTTTTCTGTTTCATTGGTAATTAAAAAAAATTTTAACGTCAGTTTTTTAAGAGTTAAAAAGATTGACTCACATTTAATATTTCTATACATTCAAATAATTGGGAAAATATGTGAAGTTTGTGAGAATAAAGTTTTTAGGAATTTTTAAAAAATAAGCTGATATCATACATCGAAGAATTTAAAAGTATTCACTGGAACTGAGATATTTCATTTCTAAACAAATATATACATGTGAGTGTGTGTGCATGAAATACATAGGAAAAAGTGTTGTTGCACTTTCAATAAAAATTTTAATTCTAGAGTTCTACATGTGGCATACATGAGAGACTGAATACTCATTTAAAAATTTATGCCCAGCTGCCTTTTTTTATTAACCACTACACTGCATTAGGGATCAGGGAAACTTCAAGAAAAAATTATTGCTTTCATGAAAGTTTATTTAAAGGAGAAGAAATGAAATACAGACAGTATAATTAAGTAGTTTATTAGTAGGTACATAGTACTACAAATTGGAATTAAAATGAAAAAGAGATTGGAATTATTAAATTGACCCTAAAAGAATAAGAAGAAGTATTAAAAATAGCTATCTATTCTACATGTTTGCTCTTTTTTACCTTTTACATTTTCCATTTTTTATATAAAATGTTACATATATATAAGCCTTTCATTTCCTGACTTTTGTATAAAGAAATAAAAATATCAAATTTAAAAGCAAATTGCCAAAAATTTAAAAGAATATTGTCACAATATTCCACAGGACTGAGGTTGTTGTAAAAAAAAAAATTAAGTTTCTATAAATAGTAGGAATTTTAGTGACCTGAATGAATTTTTTAAAAATCAAGAATATCAGAACAAGCAAATCAATTGTACCGCTTTAATTTCTAACTCAATTTACTCTGATATTTTTCCTTTCATATATTACAATAATTTTGCATGTTTATGGTACTGAGTAGTGGACATTGATTCTTACAAGTATTTCCATTTCATCTTGCTGTAATTTACTTTTACCTGGAAACAAGTAGCACTCTGAAGACTAACAGCCAATGTGGTGACACATTTATTGTGTTAGACTAATTTAATTGTGTCAACTTAATTGGTTATGGAGCTGCTTAAGGGATTAGTAAAGCATTCTATAGGTGTATCTGGATACAAAGTTAAAAAAAAATTGAGAAATCTGCTCTACTTTCTGGATGCAGTGAACTAACCAGTATTAATTCACCATATGCTTTGATCAAAAGTTCCTGCCTTAGAACCAGCTGATCATAGACTGAACCCCCTGAAACTGAGCCAAATTAAATCCTTCCTCCTTTAAATTGTGGATAGGCATTGTGCTTAAAGTTGGGCATTGTGTCAAATGACAGAACAACTAAAAAACACATCGAAAACAGAATTTGGGTCACTATTGTAACTATGCCTAACCAATCACATGGTTTAGAAGACTTAGGAATGTGTCTGTGAAAGGAATTTGGAAAGATTTGGAAGTACGAGCTTTAGAAGCCCTAGCATGCTACTAAGTGGAGCATAGTGAGTGATTCTTGTTGCCACTCATGACACCAGAATTCTGATAAAAAATGTGGACAGTAAAAGCCAGGTTTCAAAGTATTATATAGGGATTAGATTAAAAATCATGTATGTTACATCATTGCAAAGAACTTGTCTACCTTTTGCCTGTGTCCTGAGACTTTCCAGTAGACCAAGTTGAAGGGCAATGGGCTCACTGATCAAGTGGACAAAATTTCAAAGCAGCTGAATATGCAGCTGTGGAATTGTCAGCAATGACTGCTTTTGGTGAAATCTACAATGAGAAATAGGGGCAAAGAGCAAAGGATAATTTGAAAACTTGTATTGGGGGGCAAAGAGAAAAACATGTAAAGTTGAAGCAAAAGGAGTTCTGTTTGCTGAAGAGATTAGTGTCATCAGAGAGAAACCCAGTTACTTTGTACATGAATAAGAAAAAACTTACTGAAAGAATATATGAGAAATAAGAAACATCCTACTTGTAAGAGGCTGAAAGATACAAAAAATGATATCTTTTCAAGAGCACTGAGATTTCATCTCACTCCACACTCAACAACACTGAGATTTCACCTCACTCCACAAAGAATGGCTGCTATTGTGAAATTAACCAGCAACAAATGCTGGTAAGGCTGTGGGGAGGAAGGAACCCTTCTCCACTGTTGGTGGGAATGTAGACCGTTAGAATCACTGTGGAAATCAGTGTGGAGATTCCTCAAAAGACTAGAATCAGAGATCCCACCCAGCTATTCCCCTGCTAGGAATATACATGAAAGAATTACAAGAATCACATCAGTGACATATGTGCGTCCATGTTCATATCAACTCAGTTTGCGACAGCTAAATCTTGGAAACAACCCAAATGCCCATCAATTGGAGACTGAATAAAAAAAAGATGTTTTTTTAAAAATAAAATGCAGTATTACGCTACCATAAAGAATGTTAAGTTTCAGTCATTTATACTTAGATGGCCGTGCCTTGAGGAGATACTCATAAGTAAAATAAATAGCTCACAGATGTTTAAATATGTGTCTTGTCTTTGGTATGAGAATCTGAAGATGCAAATTAGTACTAAAATGTATGACAGGTATTATAAAATAGAAATATTCAAAGAGAAAAGGGTAGGGGTAAGTAACTAAAGAAAAGAAAAAATATATTAAAAAAGAAAGAAAACACATGTATATATGGTTGTAGAGGACTAAGGGAATGGGTAAAAATGAGAATTAACTCATGTTATTTGTCAATACAAATTCTCACTATTTAATGTATATATAATGTATATATAAAATATACCAATAGAGAACATAGAAATTAAAAAATGATATTTTTTCATTTATGAAGAGATTATCTAGGCCCCTTCTTGGAAAGTACCTCCTCAGGAAGTGATGATCTGTAGTTCACTGCATAATGCTCAGCCACTGTACCTGTCAGGCTGCTGTAGCTGTGGCCCAGTACACCCTTGCTACTGCTCCCACTGCTTGCTGACCCCAGCATTATCCACAAGATGCTGGTTCTCCTACCTTGTAGCATAAAAATGGCAGAATACAAGCTGCAGGATCATGGAGATTTCCATAGATATTTCAAAGAAAGGCTTATGAGAGTAGCAAAAAGCCCCACAAGAAGGCAGCATGAAAAGCTATTGGTAATAAGAGAAAACATATAGTGGATACACCAGGAGCTCAGTGATGCCAGAAAAGCTGCAAGCAGCAGTAAACCCAGCCCCCAAACAGCTCCTAGGATTTAACTAGCGAAGTCACCAGGGTAGGGGCACATCAACACTCTGAAATCCCATCTGAAATCCCAATCTGAAATCCACCCATGTGGATACTGGACTTGAAGACATAGCACTTAATGTTTGTCCTTCTGGATTTTGATCTTGCCTTGGACCAGTCATTCCCCATATCCACACCTTTTGGATGGGAAAGTTTACTGTATATTCTTTTTAAATTATTATTACTGCAGAGTCTTGTGGCAAAAGTAAGAATTTGCCTTGAGTCTCAGAAGAGAATTTCACTTGGACTTTTGAAGAATGCTGTAACTGTTGAATCTTTGGAAGAGGGAATTGTATTTTCAGTTATTTGCAAGATAGTTATAGCATGTTAGGCAGAACTAAAAACTTGTGTTTACATGGAAATCAGCTGTAGTTTAAGGAAATAAGTTTGAACGTCAAGTAGACATGAGACAGGATACAATCACTAAGCTTGATTGTGCCAATTTGACTTGCTTGGGAGCTGTTGTTAAGAAGACTAGTACATGATTCTGGGTGCAACTGTGTACCACTCCATCTAGTTCCTTCCCCCTTCCTGTCTGGCACTGTTTCTCTGCTCTTCCTGCTGGCAATGAACTGAAGTGCTTTGTTTCATCACCCTTTCTCCTGGCCTCTGACAATGGACTGAATGCCTTAAAATTATTACCCAAATTAAACTACTTTAATTTTTGAATGATAGATTCTGTGGCAGGCAATGGGCAAGCTGATTAATAAGCATCCATATTTAACAAATGGTTCTACTTTTCATCATCTGCCAACCCCATAGTATAAATATTGTCATAATGGCCAATTCCATGAACATAGAAATGATGCTTCTAGTAAATTAACCTGAGACATTTGTGGGAAAATAGGTACATATAGAAAATACAGTGCTAAGTGGAATAAATCAGACCTGCAGATGAAATACTATACATTATCTTTCACGGGAATAAAGCAAATTGTAAAATAGAGAGCAAAATAAAAGTTCAATAGAAGGAAACAGGGAGACAGATCTTTTGCAAAAGGAAAAGGGTTCAGTAGACCAAAGGGAGGGGGAAATGACAGGGGAAATCGATTTTAAATAGATTTAAAACATGTATATGTACCAAAGAGCCACAATGAATGTAAGCATCATAAGTCAAAATATGAACTAAAATAATAATGTTAATAGTAAAGACAAAAATGAGGAAAGGAGATCTAAAGGAGAGGAGGAAGGTGAATTGAGATGGGAAGGGAGATAAAAAGAATCAAGATCTGTCCTGGACGTGTACTTACTCTCTAAGATGAATATAAATTTCATGTGTGGCAAACATGTACAAATAAAATAAAATAAAAAATTTAAGTTCCTCTGAACTAGTCCAAACCACTGTTGCTCTCCATCTCATCTTCTGTCCATTTACTTGGCCAGTTTTGTACTCTTTTATCATCACAGCAATGCTCTTTGCAAGCTAGATCAGACAACCATGGGCATGCTGACCTTCATTTTTGTGTTCATGTTGCTTTTTTCTTTAATTCCTGTGTGATATTTTCCTATCCCAAACTCCTCCAGCTCATACATCTTTATCACTTATGTACCTGGCAATGACATCAGAGTTGTTAAGAAGAAAATTAATAGAACACCGAATAACTGAGGACCTGAATCTTCTGAGGAAGTGTGACTTCTGCCATCGTGTGGTGTCTTATTCCTGTGGGCCACAGGTTCAAGGTATAAACCTATTATATCGACTGTAACTTGACTCAGAGCTATTTCTGCATTTGGTGTGTTTTCACCAACCATGTAATGAAAAATCATGATAAGGCTTGCTCTTACAGGCAGTGGATGACACCATTAAGATGGCAATGGGGACCAATGGCCTGAAACTGGGTCAAAAGAAATGAAAAAGATCAGTAAGCACTGGCATTGACCAAAGCCCTGTGAGAGCACTGACCAAATTGAAACAGGTTGTGCATAGCTTCCCATAGAGTGACAGCCACGAGGTGATTATCCCACATCTGGAGATCACTAATAACAGCTGACAGAACATCATATTAAGGAAGCTCCTTTCCCTCATATATCCAGCGTTCCACATTCAGAGGTCTGTAGTGGTCACTTTCATTTTCTTTTACAAAATCATTATTTCCTAAAAGTGGATATTAACAGACTAACATAACTCCATTAACAATAATGAGAAAAAAGGATAAGGAACAATACTAGGATTTTAAATAATCAATAAGTGGCATCTTTCTAGTAAAGATTTATTGATTGATTTTGTAGACCTTTTGAGTTTTTCAGGTCTCAATCTCATCTGTAATGTCCTCTATAGCTTGAGTTGAAGAACAGAAAGGTAGACATACAAGAAGAAAAATATTCTATTATAAACACCAAAATTCTGGTATCTCAGCCTACAAAAAAGCCAACAAAAATCAGTTTTACATTATTAGCCTTCTCTTTTTCCTTTGTTTTCCTAGAAGCATATATATAGTTTAACCAATAAGTCTCAACTTGGATAAAAAACATTAACATTACCTGGGAATAGCAATATGAAAAAGTAAAACATTCTTGAAAATCAGTTCTTTCAGATCCAGGATATGTAAGATAATTGTTTTTTGGAGATAGCGATAAGTGTTGAGAGAGTACAAGAATTTTAGAACACAAGACAGAACACATTTGATGTAAGATATCCAAGCAACTTGGACAAACATACCACTTTACTTCTTATTATGGTTTGGGTCCAGAGGTCCCCCTGAGCCTCATGTGGTCACAGGTAAGTGAATTTACAGTACGTGATGCTAAGATGAAGGGTGTGTGATTAAACCACTACACCTGAGTGATAGGTTTGGCAGACCCTGATCTCTGCGGTTGAAACAGAACAAACTTTTAATAAGTTAAAAGGGCCAGAAAGACATCATTAGGGCTCTTTGTTGTTTTAGGTACCTTGTGTGTGTCGTATTGTTTTTCCTCTCTGATGCCTGTTTGCCATTCTTTGCCTGCCTTGTAGCCAGCAGGACTGTATGGACTGAAACCTCTCTGAACTGTAAGGCAAATCAATCCCTTCTCCTCTAACTTTGGATGTCAGGTATTTTGTCTCAGCAACCAGAGAAAAGTAACTAGCAACTTCTCATGTCCCCAAAACAATTTTGAGATCCCTTGTTATTCAGATATCCATGTTCAAATCAAACCTGGGGTGCATTTACTAAAATTATTCACCCAGTATCAGCAACATATTTCAAACAGCCACAACTCTAAAAATAATTTTATCCAGTACTAAACTATCTTTCACTATTTCTCTTGTCATAAAAGAAAAATACCACCAGCATAAAGTTTATAAGGCATTAATACCTTTACAAGTGTACAAATCCCTCTGACTTCTTTGATCGCCTTAATCTCAAAGAAGTAATTTAAGTTACAAGATCTATCAGTATTTTAATACAAATCAAAAATCAAACTTTCTCTTATAAAAACAAATGCTGAACATGAATAATGCTCTCAGATGATTGTGAACTTTTTAATGTACATTAAATCGTTTAAAGTGCTTTATACTTTCTTGATAGTTCTAAAAGACAGATGAAATTATTGAATTTATGATATCAACACAGCAACAACCAGCTTTTCCTTAAAGACATTTTTTTCAATATTTTAATACTTGGCTATCAACACTCAAATTTTCCTGAGTTCTTTTTAACTGTTTTGGCACATTAAAGTTAGGATATGAATCCATATAGGCTTATCACAATACTTTCATCTCCCTGGATAAATATTTAAGATATATATACACACACAATGTGGTGCAAATTATGTTAAAAGTCTAAGACTGGCTTCCCTGAGTCTACTCTAATATTTTGTTTATGTATTTGTTTAATCTGTGCTAATGATTCTTAATTGTTAGCATGCATCAAAATTCATAGAGGCCTTATTAAACTCAGGAACCTGGGCCTTAACCTCCAAGTTTCTGACTGAGCATATTGGAGGAAGGACCCATGAATTTCCTCTCTAACAAGATGCCACGTGGTGCTGATGCTGAAGGCTAGGGGTCACCCTGACAACCAGGATCTCCTCGTTTCACCTAGACTAATCTTTGGTAGCTACAGTGGTCAAATGATCTTTATGAAAAGTTCACAGCAACAACTAAAATTACAATGCAAGGATTTATTTTATCTATTTTTTAGTCTTCTTTCTGTAGCCCCTTTGGGAAGGTATTAAAAAATATTCACCCCTGTTATGAATACAGACACATCAAAGAGGTTAATATTTCAATAAAAAGGAATCAATATGTGCACAGCATATTGGTCAGAGGTTAATAGCCATAAGACAGCTATTATCACCTTGCCTCAATAAAGAAATGCATGTGCTAAGAGCTTCAGGGATTTACTCAAAGTCATTTAAAAATTTCTAGGGGTGTTTAGAAGAACACCTGACCTGCAAAGCATTTCCAGGTTCTGATGTGTCATAGTTACAGAATGACGTCTGTCCTGCCTTGCTAACACACTGTTTCTTCACTGTGATAATTGAAAGACACTGTCTTGGAAATGCTGTTTTTCAAAATCAAATTAGAGTTCATTTTGCTTAACACAGATAATGAGCATATTTCTAAACATTAGCTGTGTATATTGTGTAGGGTCAAGTAGAAGTATAAATTCTCAATGTAGTATGTGACCATAATGTATGTATGTATATATAAAAATTAAAGAAATGAATATATAAGATATTGTTATAATGAGGGTAGTATTTCGATGAGTCCTACATACAAAAGCCCTTGCCATAAATATGATAAAGGGGAAAAATTCACCTTTCCCATGAGCACCAGAGCAGGGCTCTGACAAGCCTAACTCTCTCTCCAGAGTCTGGCCTAGGGAGCTATTATGAGAATCACACATGCTCTGAACATAGAGATCCTCATTTGTAAATTCAGCGACAATAGAATGCAAAACTCCAAATTCATTCCACTGCTAAAAATTACAGATTTCAGAGAAATCAAAAAAACACATATTTATTTTTGCCTTTTTATTTTCTATTCACATTTAACTAAAAACAAAATTAATCTTATACAGAAAGCAACTTCAGAAAAAATGCGTTATTCTGAACATATAGCCCAAAAACAGAGATTTATTTTGCAGTGAAATTACGGATGCCAGGCCGGGGATTTAGCTCAGTGGTTCTGGCACCTGCCTTGTAAGTGTAAGTGCCCACGTTTGATTCGTTGGTAACCACACACAGTACTGGGTTTGGAGACTCACCCCAGTAGCAATCAGCACCACATACCACAGTGCCAGGCGTGGTGGCTCACACCTGTAATCCCAGCACTCGGGAGGCAGAGGCAGGAGGATTACTGTGATTTGATTTTGAGGCTGAGCTCAGGGCCAGCCTGAACTACAAAGCGAGACCCTGTAAAAAACTCTTAAAAAAAAAAATTATGGATGCCAATGTGACTCTCTGATGAAAAAATGTATATCCTATTAAACTTATTGCACACCGTATGTATGGTACATAATATATGTGTAACATTTTAAAAACCCGAATGCCTTATTGTTGTTTCTTAACATTTGTGGGCTAGCTATTCTATGTAGTAGACCATTAAACTCTATTTTTAAATATTGTTTTTACTTTTTAGATCTCTTGCCTCATTCACACTCATAATTTTTGTTTTTCTTCATCATAGTAACTTTAAAATAATTTGTAAAAGTCTTAAACCAGAATTATAGTCAAAGTTTGATTCCATCCCTAGAAAAAATATAATAACTAATTTGGATTTCTAGGTAAACTTCAATAAATGATGCTCAGTCCTTGGGCTGGGGACACAGCTTAGTTGTGCAGCCTTTTCCTGGCAGATGTGAGGCTTTGTATTCAGACCCAGCAACATATACATGCACACACACACACAGACACACACACACACACACACACACACATAGACACACCCTTCAGGAGTCACATAGCTCAAATATATCTACTAATGATATAACATTTCCATTACATAAATATAGAGCATAATTATAGTCTCAATCAATAGATTTCAAATGTTTCATGAAAACCATTAAACTTTTATCATTTGAAGAGGGACACTTGTATTCCATTGAATTTTTATTTTCTAGGACCTTATCTATTTGCAAACTCTAAAGCCAGAAATAATCAATAAGGTTTCTCATTTTTTTTTTTTTTTTTTTTTTTTTTTTTTTTTTTTTTTTTTTTTTTTTTAGGTTTTTTGAGACAGGGTCTCACTTTGTGGTTCAGGCTGGCCCTGAGCTCAGCCTCAAACTCACATCACAGCAATCCTCCTGCCTCTGCCTCCCGAGTGCTGGGATGACAGGCGTGAGCCACCACACCCGGCAGGTTTCTCATTTTTAAAAAGGTTTTCAAATCTAAATTTTAGTCACAGATTATCTTATTATGAGATATTAAAATATGCAAAATAAACATCTTCTCCTCCCCTTAGAGTGATTTGTGCCTCTTTTTGCCTGTTACTCAACACCTTCACAGTATTAAAGCAATAAATCTAGGTAGACAGTCAGCCTATCATTATTACTGACACTAAAAATAAAATCTACCATCTCTACTTAATATTAGATGTTCCAGTATGAGCAAGTTCAGACTTTATGGAAGCTGAACCATTTTGAAGGGAATTTAAGTCTTCTCTTATTTACAGTGAGTGTGATACATTGGCACCTTCAAGGTCACTTTGGGGTCTAATTCTCTGAAGAAATTGGGAAGGAGTTAATTGAAAGGAATAATCTGAAGGTCTGTTTCATCACTTAGTGCATTAAAGTCAAAACACTAATTTGCTTTTACAGGTTAATGATTGATATTTCCTAAGTCATTTATATAATCACCTTCAGTTTTCTCTGTTCAGTTTATGGATTTCATATGTAGCCAATTTCATGTTGTAGAATACTAAAGATTTCAGTTTTTTACTTTATTTAAATTTACTAAATGAAACAATGTTATAAGTAAGGTTTGTTCCTTCCTATGTGATCCTTCCACAAAGTCATTATCAGAGGGAAATGTTATGGACATTAACCAGGAATTGGCCAGGAGCGGCTCTGACCTACTGCCTTCTGGAGAGTACAAGCAACATGATTAAATGCCCCGATGTATGTTCATGATGGGACAGCACAGCTCCCTCACAAACTGCCCAGTTACTTGGAAACCCATTTTCCCTAGTAAAAAGTACCATCCATGTGGTAAAACTAACAAAAATCAGATTTTTAAATTTTTAAAGATTCACATCTTCTGTAATATAACATATTAGAGAAACTTCTCTAATATAATATAAGAAAATAACTTACAAATTTTCATAAGCTCCAGTACATTAGAATTTGAAGAAATGCAAAGGGATTTTAAATGATTAAACAAAATTTCTCTAAAGACAGAAAATTTATAGTTATCAAGATAACAAGAAAATCAAGATACCAAAATACTGTCACAAAAGAGACATGATAATCAACTCTTCCATTTTTATAGCAGAAAACTGACCCTAAGAATAGCTACTTTTTTTCTGATAAGAAAAGCCACTCCTGATTCCTTCTTACATTGTTGAACACCTGGGTGTAAGTCTGTATAGGACCCCTCAGTTGAGCTATCCTAACTCCACTTTAGCCTCCAAGAATAAAGGGAAACTGGAACATAAGCCAGTGTCTTGTCTGCCTCACCCTAAGCCTCCTTTTATCTTCCTGCAGCATCAGAAAAAGTGTAATTTTCCCAGGCAAGGAAACAATTTTCAATGCTTAGCGTGTACCGCAAAGATTCTCTTTAAAATGACATCCATGTAAAGTGTATCTACCACAGGCCAGAAGTGATGAAATGTTGCAGACCGCAGTAAAGAGAGTAGTGAGGATGATGGATATACATGAGGCCGGGAGAATGAAGAGATAAGACTGATGCTCAAGACTGAATCAGCGAATTTTGAGAGGCACATTTCAAGAGAAAAATAAAATTGAGATGGTTTGGTAGATGTAACTTTGTGAAAAAGAAGACTGAGAAACGTTGAGGAAAGGGAGTATTTAGCCAGATATCATGAAAATATTACATAATAGCAACAAAATAATAATAAATGACAATTAACATACAGAATATGAACAAATGTTGTTTTACAAGAAAGAAAATTCATTAATTATGCATGATTTCACTTTGAATTAAGGGAGCGATGATAGATGAGAGATAGGTAGAAAGATAGAGAAGACAGATGATAAAGACAGATATCTGTAGATTTGGTTGGTGTGGAGGAAAAAGCTTAGTTAATTTGAACAAAAATAAAAATAAGTAGCAAGGAAGACCACAGTACTTTCTGCTGACAGTGTTATAAATTGCACTATTTGGAAAAACTATATTCCAAATTGCAACAAAAACTGTAAGTATATTTCCATATTTTGACAGTAATTTCATTCATGGCAATTTATCATAAAGAAAAAATAAAGCAAATGCTATTCATTACAGAATTATCTTAGTAGCAAAAAAACAAATAAAAAATAATGAATCATGGTAAATTTAAGGATATAAGATTTTAAGTTAAAATTTGTAATTATAAGCATAACATAATGCATATGAAAATGTAATACAGGGATCAAATAAAAATGAAGAATATAAAATCATGGTTTAATGTAATTGTTATTATTTAAAACCACTCTTACATGTGGAATAAAAAGAGGAAGGAAGTAAAAAAACAAAAGGAAAAAGCAAATCCAAAAGCTGAGGAAAGTGATGACAACACTTCATGGAAGAAGAAGTACTATCTCTTCAGACTGATACAGTAGAGCTAAGGACCCCAGCACTCAGAGCTTTAGCAAAAATTATTGTTTAACTCACGCTTCTGAGGGTGAAGTTTTGGTCCTGCAGCTTCTGCCGGGCCACCAGTGTAGACAGGTGTGGTGATCATTGCTAAACACAGTCATCTCTGTTCCACACGAACTCTTGCCCTCTCGTGGTCTCAAGGACTGGTTCACCTGGTGGTATTTCAAGAAACAAGAATTCAAGATCTCCAGAGGCCTCAGCTTGGAGCTGGGACAAGACCACTTTGCTAAACTCTGTTCCTCTAACTTTGGGATTGGTCAATGGAAAGGAAAACTCCTACTTGTCATAAGAAGAAAATTAATGAGAAGATTCAGAAGGCGCGGAGAAACAGTCATTTTTGCAACCTATCCCAATCCCTAACACATAGGTTTTTTTTTTTTTTTTAAGAGCAGAAACAAACTGCCAAACAGTTGTATAGAAAAATAGCTCAACATATGATAAAATAGTGCATCAATAATAAATACCAAGACCTATTAATAATAAAACCCCGGTCTCTTAATAAGAAAGGTATAAATAACACTATAAGAAACACTACTTTTCACTTAACAGTACAGTAAAATCTAGAGGCTGATAATATATTCTGTTGAGAAAGTTATGGATAAATAAAAAGCAAAATGATGAAAAAGAACTTATTTGAGAACTTATTTTTTGACCCAGAAACCTAAATTCTAAAAAATATGCTCTAAAAACACAATAGGAAAACTATTAGCGGAATTTTGCACAGGATTATTCACCAAAACACATTTTTTTTTTGACAGGCTCTCACTTTGTGATTCAGGCTGGCCCTGAGCTCAGCCTCAAACTCACATCACAGAAATCTTCCTGCCTCTGCCTCCCAAGGGCTGGGATTACAGGCGTGAGCCACCACGCCCGGTACTGTGGTATGTGGTACTGATTGCTACTGGGTGTGAGTCCCTACACCCAGTACTGTATGTGGTTACCGGGGATCAAACCCGGGTCCTTGCACTTGCAAGACAGGCGCTGGAACCACTGAGCTAAATCCCTGGCCCTAAAACACGATTTATAATAGTTAAAGATTATTAGGAAACACATGGTCATCCAGAAGAAGCTAAATGAATAAACTATAGTGAACTCAAAATAAAATATGGACAGATGTTAATACTAAGGAAAAAAGAAAGAATAATATTTATATAATAAGTAATCATATATATATTTGCTTACTTCATACAAAAAAAGAATATATCATACAAAATTAACGAGATTTCTTATTTATAAGAGAGAAATAAACAAGAGTGGGTATTCATAGAAGATAGATTATTTGAATAAACTAACTTTTTAGGTGTGTTTTGAACCATATTAGTATTTTTCATTATAAAATATAAATGTATGAAAGTAGAAAATGTTACATTCTCCAAAATTCAGAAGCAAATAAGATCCACCATAAATTTAGTACGAATGTTTTTGACAAAAATAGCAAGCCTGAGGGCCAGAGATTTAGCTCAGTGGTTCCGGTGCCTGTCTTGCAAGCGCAAGGGCCCGGGTTCAATCCCCGGTAACCACATACCTATACTGGGTTTGGATACTCACGCCCACCATCTATCAGTACCACATACCACAGTGCCGGGCGTGGTGGCTCACGCCTGTAATCCCAGCACTCAGGAGGCAGAGGCAGGAGGATTTCTGTGATGTGAGTTGGAGGCTGAGCTCAGGGCCAGCCTGAAGTACAAAGAGAGACCCTGTCAAAAAAAAAAAAAAAAAAAAAAAAAAAAGGAGCAAGTTTGAGACAGATAACGATAGAATGTTGTTTTCAATAAGTAAATATATACTAAAGCATATCCAAAAATAAATGCAATGTGTGATTTTACTTGAATCCAGGCCCAAAGAAAGCAGCTATACACAAGCTATTACATGAGTGAAAAAACATGAATGTGAATTTGATATTTTTGAATATTAATGGGTTATTTCTAATGTCTTTAGGTATGAAAATAGAAATGGTTTCATTTTTAAAATCCTCATATTTTGGTCATATTGCTAAAATAGTTACAGATAAAGTCATATCTTGGTTTGATTACTTTCAAATAATCCTATTCTGAGTTTGTGGATTAAGAGGCAGTAGAGATAAAGTAAAATCACAGTCTAGTTCAACATGGAATATGTCAACTTTAGCATGATACACTGACCTTCAAAAGGGACAGATTCTGATAAAAGTTTGCAAATTTTCTTCTTAGAATATTTTCTATGTAGAAGTGATTTAAAGGAAATGAAGAATTTTTCCTCCATTTATAATGTTAGAAATTAGTTGTGCAAGAAAAAGAGGATTTTAAATATTTTATTTAATATCACCTCATGAAAAATTCAAACTATGTGAACTGCATCGCTCTCATCCATCTCCCCTCTACTTCTTGCTTCTCTTTTTCATGTGTATTCACTCATGTTTAAATCAGTTTTCTACTTTTTTAAAGTTAGTTGTTTTTTTGCTAGCATATATATCATTACCAAATAAGTTCACCTACAAGGGAACTTTATCAAGAAAGCATGTTATAAATGCCCATTGAAGCAAACATCAAAAGTTGATTCTGTTAATAGCCAAATTCAACTGTAACGGTCACTGTGCAAATACAACATTTTAGTAGTTATCTTTGGTAGATATAGACAGATTCAATCACAAAGTTCTCACATGTTCTAATTGTTAAATAACTCTGCATAATAAATTTAGCTGTTTTCATATGAACCACTGATGCACAAAAATAATTTCCCACTAATCAGTAATAATGACTACATAGCCAATGGGTCACCGTTACACTTTAAAGAAGAAGACTGTGCTAATGTGTGAATAATTATTGACCTGATTAAATAGCCAATCTTCCTCATGGAGGAAAAAAAAAAAAGTGCACTTAATTTAACAATTTAGCTGTATATTGTCTGTGCAATAAAAGAAAGAGGTAATTTAAATAACTAATGCACTAAGTTCTGTTGCACAGTTCCCAAACCTAGGTGATTCTCACCTATCTCCAACATTGCAGGGACTTACAGTTCTGTCTGTCTTGTGTCATTAATATGTTGCCAAGTATTTTCAAATATTTTTTTTTCCTACAGGGAACGGAGAACATGAACTAGAGGAAATGAAGTAGAAGATAGGGTTGTATCTAAGTTAAGAGGACATGAGATTCAGAGAAAACACTATGTTAAATCAGCACCTCCGAACATTCCCTCACAAAGCCACACTTCACTTCTTGTTAGGGAACCCAAATTGCACAGGATTCCAGATGTTTAACGAAGACCAGGCTGTAGTGTTGCAACTAGATGAGAGCTTTTATTTGTTAGATTAAAATAGCTTTTAATCAAGTTGTGACTTCTGTTCATTTTCCTAAAATTATCTTCCCTTAAGTATGAAGAAGAGAGATCTTTACTCCTCAGAAATGTCTTGACATTGTAAACCAAATTAGAGATCAAACAGAAATACAATCAGGAAAGAACACCAATACTCTTTTCTTCCTCAATCCGTGTGCTGAAATTTTGAATACTGTGCTTAATAGCTAGAAAAATGCACCAGCTCACAAAAATGCTCTGAAAATTAAAATTTACTCAGAAGAAATAGTTTGAGTCCTGCAGTAAGTCTGTTCGGACACCATCATAACAGATCTTGCTGTTCATCACTGTTTAAAAATTTCAGGTTTGGGCCGGGGAGTTAGCTCAGTGGTTCCGGCGCCTGTCTCGCAAGCGCAAGGACCCGGGTTCGATTCCCCGGTAACCACATAACAATACTGGGTGTGGAGACCCACACCCAGCAGCAACCAGTACCACATACCACAGTGCTGGGCGTGGTGGCTCACGCCTGTGATCCCAGCACTCGGGAAGCAGAGGCAGGAGGATTGTGATGTGAGTTGGAGGCTGAGCTGAGGGCCAGCCTGAACCACAAAAAGAGACCCTGTCTCCAAAAACCTAAAAAAAAAAAAAAATTTCAGGTTTATTAGTAGATGGGGAATCAATTCACAATCATGTAAGGGGAATGGGCATCAAAGCCATGTCCTTTTCTTTGGAAGGCAGCATTTGCTATTCGTGAGGATACTCTCTGCCTATCACCACATATATATTGGAATTTTAAAATGATGGAAAGTATACCAACCACTGACATTTCAGGATAAAGACTGATGAGTAGAACAAAGGTGTCCAGGAGTCACACAAAACCTTTGTTGCAAGTCTGCAAAGAGCTGAATAGTCACACAGAATGCTATCTATGAACATAACCAAAACTGAAAGTCATGTAAAAGCTAGAGCCATCTTCTGCTGCAGGATGTAATTTTTCTATTAGTCCCACCCACTCCAAATCATTGGCTTTAGTTTGACAAAGGAAGGTGGCACTCTTTCAAAGGTCCTCCAACCAAGAGAGAAGCACGGGTTAGTGTCTCCCAACTCAACTGCAACTACAATTCTCAGAGTACACCAATATTTAGTGCATGGTCTAGAATGGTGAAACAGGAATTTATATTCCTGACAGAAATCTTCAATTGTATTTTGACTTTCTAGAGTGGGATACTGATTTATAATTGTAGTCAGTATGTATTTAAAAAAAATGTTCTCTGTCCTCATGTACTTCCAAAGCAAGATATGGAAAATGAAATGGGAGAAGTAGTAAATTCTAATTGCATTTTTAAAACAATTACCCTCAAACTAAATTTTATATATGACAAATGGAAAAAAAAAACATGCAAGAAATTTTGGCTCAGGAAAAATCTTTATATTACAAAACTTTCCTGATCATTGCAGGAAGACAGGAGAAAGCACCAACTGCACTGTTTTATTATTAAAATTTATAGAATTTACTGTCACTTGACAAAGCTTTCCTCATGGGAAATCTGAGAGAAAGTAGTAGTGGGCTGACAGGGCAAGTTCATTGTTACATCAGCACAGGATGCTTTTAGATCCTAGTGTAAGGACAGAGATGAACACAAATGGGCACATTGCTCAAATTCACAGTGCTGACCGAGACCGAGTGGCCTCTGGCTCTTCACTTTAAATCTCTTCGACTGTATCTCTTTAAAAATGAGATATTGCCATGTACTTATTAGCTCTTATTGTCTCTTAGATGATGACTATATGTTTTATGTGAAGAAGAAAATTACCACAATTAGAGATACACGCTGATCAATTTTATATGTCAATTTGAGTAGGGCAGAGGGATAATGGATTCTGGGCCTAAAAAAGCCTTCAACTGTAAAGAAATAGTTACAACACATACTTTTCCGGGCTTGGGTCCACTTACAGACAATAGATTATAACTTCTCATCTTCTGTAAGTTAACTGAACCAGTTTCCCATAATCTTTATAACCTCTGTCTCCGGCCTTCTTTCCTTCTCTCTCTGTCTCTTTCTCTTACTCTCTCTCACAATTTGTGTTTCTCTGGAGAATTTATCCTAATGCAAGTCTCAAATTTATGAAAATAATATAAATTAATTGATATATAAAATTATATTCATTTTCTTATAATAAACTGTGGTATCAATTTTATTGATACCACCAATGCTAAAAACAATAAAAGGACCTAAAAGTTTAGCTTACTAACTTTCTTGATACTCTCTTCAAAAACAGAGTGGGCAAGAAGCTTAAAAACATAGACTAAATTGAGCTCTACTAATACTGGAGAGTTTGATTTTCCAATCTTTCCATTCCCCTTTAGAATACATTTCAATTCAGTAAGTGCTTCTTGAGCACTCATTCCTGATAGATTCAGACAGTCCTAGGAGCTATGAGGGCTGAAAAGGAAATACATAGAATGTTTTCTTCTCCACAGAATTTTAAATTTTTATGAGAAGACACACATAGATATTTTTTTTAAAGAAAAACCCTACAGAGCAAATGAATAAATATAAAAGTGAAAATAAAAAGCAGTAAAATTATAAGGAAATAACTCATAGAAAGTAGAGATTTGAACCAGATGTAAAGTAAAATTGGTGATACAGGCAGTAAAGGTATCACACGAAAAAAGGAAGTAGTAGACTATTGTTGGAGATCAGCTGACAGCACAAGATAAACAGGGGGAGATATAATTAGCAATGAGTAGAAAACAAGAACACACAGGGTCTGAGAAGGAAATATATATACACACACAAGGTCTGAGAAGGAAATATAAAAGTTTCCCTGGATTTGTAAGTGTATGTAATTTATATATTCATTGCCACCATATAAATTCTCATACTATAAGGACAGGCTGCATTGTTTCCAAAGCTTTGCAGGTCTGCTGAAATTGCAGAGCTAATTTTTTTTTCTCTCCACACTGACTGGCAGAGTGAGTCAGAAACCCTGGCAAGCTCTGAGAGCAAGGCATGTTTTACTTTTGCTTGAAAACATTAGCAGCTATTAAAATAATTCTCTTCATTTCATCTGTTATACAATAGACAGGAAATGCATGGGGAAAAACACATATATTGGGATCCATTAGTCCTTTCACAGCTGGGGATAAATAAAACCCAGCTTTATCAATGTAATTGGCTTATTATATGAGACAAACTTCACTCCAGACCCCTGTTCTCCCTATGAAAAATAACTAGTTTTTCATATCCCTACCACACTACATTCCCTTTTGTGATATTTATTTTACATCTCAACAGATTATATATATATATATATATATATATATATATATATATATATATTTCATAGCTTAAGCCATCACCTTATTATTCATTTATTAGTCATGTGAGTGACACTGTAGGCAGATGATCTTACACAGTGACCAACAGGCAGACAGAGGCCTGGCACTCGGTAATGTGCATTCTAGTCGAGGAAAACAGTGACAAGAAAAGGAGCCAACCAAAAAACAGGTGATCTCAGGTGATGGCTGTTGCTGCCAAGGGAACAAGCAGGGCAATCTGACAGAAGGAGAAGAGTGAGAGGCAAGCCCCTCCCTTGAAAAAGATGGCCAGAGGATGATGCCTGAAGAGATGGGCTGGCACTTGGTTCACAGAACGGAAAGAAGCAGGAAGTGAGAGGGATGGACTGCATCATTTGAAAATCAGGAAGAAAGCCCACTGTGGAGAATGTATCAGATTTGCTCAGTGGATCAGTGGAGGGAAAAGAGATAAACCGAGTGCTTGAGGATTTAGGAGAAAAAAAGTGACCACCATACACAATTAGCAAAAATTCTTCCAAAAATCCTTTAGTCTTAACAAAACAAAAAGTACTCCTCAGTATATGAATTTCTTAAGTAAGGATTTTGCTTTTCACAAGCTATTGGCTGGCCCTCAGCTCAGCCTCCAACTCACATCACAGCACTCCTCCTGCCTCTGCCTCACAAGTGCTGGGATGGCAGGCGTGAGCCACCACACCCGGCACTGTGGTATGTGGTACTGGTTGCTGCTGGATGTGAGTCTCCACGCCCAGTGTGGTATGTGGTTACGGGGAATTGAACCCAGGTCCTTGCGCTTGCAAGACAGGCCCCGGAACCACTGAGCTAACTCCCCGGCCCATAATTAATTTTGGTTTTTGAGACAGGATTTCACTGAGTGGCCCAGGCTGGCCTGGAACTCTCCTGTCTTAGCCTCTCAAGTCTTGAGGTTACAGGCATGTGCTATCACACCCAGCTTAATTAGCTATGTTAAACTAATGTGAACTTTCTGAAGGATAAAATGAATTAGAATTTAATTTTCCCTTTGGCTTGGATTTTTTCCAAGAATATATACAAAACGAATCTAGGTGGAAAGCTACCAAACCATTGCTCAAGTGCCTGAGACAAGCATTCATTAATCATTTTCTGTGTCGCCCGCTATTCCAGGCACTATAGATTTACAAAAGAAGACAAAATCCATGGTTCCTACCCTCAGGTTACTTATATTTTATTTGAGGTCTCCATAAATGTAAAAATCATAAAGGTATGTGATGACAAATATTTGTGTCAGCCAAAATAATTAGAGAAAATG
This sequence comes from Petromus typicus, assembly GCA_004026965.1. Lineage (NCBI taxonomy): Eukaryota > Metazoa > Chordata > Mammalia > Rodentia > Petromuridae > Petromus > Petromus typicus. Next base: position 68,222 of record PVIR01004932.1, read on the forward strand.
TATATGCATTCTTTTTAAAAAGATTCTGGAAGGGCATAAAGATCATTGTCACATAGAATCATCTGAAAATATGGGATGAGGCAGATAGAACTACATTTACTTTTAAAAGAGGTTGCATTTCTAAATAAAGGGTAACATATATAAAACTAAAATTTACTCTTTGTTTTCTTGAGAAACATAGAGGCTGCACTGAATGTTTATGCAAAGAAAGGGAAAAATGGAAGGCTTGTACAACCACATCGAAATACTTGTGTATAGAGTTGGCAGAAAACTACCAGACTTTTTAACAGTAAGCAAAAAGGTAAAATTGGTTTTTCTGGTAGCACATAAGAAAAATATCAGAGACATGTAGTGTTTCCTGTGTGATAGTTCTGTTCAATAGTCACCTTGAAGTCCTTATAACAACTCGGAGATAGGTTATTCACCCCCAAGAATGTAGGAAAACTGGGACCCAGAGGGTTTCCTTGCTTGCTCATCATTACCATGTCATATTTAATCAAACAGGATGAGGAAATCTACAAGGTAAATTTGCTGCTCAGGTATTTTATTTTATCAAATAATAGACACTCAATTTATGAGTGAATTAGTGAAACAAAGAAAGGAACAAAGATCAGATAGAAGAGTCTATTGTTCATGTGACTCAGGGGCTCGCACTTCGGGGCTAACAGTGAAAATGGCTAGGAAGTTACAAACACATGAGATCTTAAAGGGCGCTTGCCCAAACTTTGGCCAGAGGTGCCTATGTCAAATGAGAACCAAAAAGAAGTAACAGTAAATGTGTTAATTTATGAAATCTAGAAGGTAATAGAATAGCTGACACAAATTTAGAAATTGGAGAGGAGGGCTAATTTGTGGTGAAAAATTATGGGGATGTAGACAGAGTTTAAACAGATAAGGACCTCACCAGAAGTTACAAGTGACTGTAAATGCATTTAGGGAACCAAGTTAGAGCTTTATGCCAAGTACATTAAATCAAAATAACGTTTCGATCCTTCTCCTCCTCGGTTTTAAATTTGATTGTAATACTAAGATCAAGAAGTAATTGTGGTTCACTTTCAGATGACCTGCAACAACTGTGTCTAAGAAGAGTCCCAAGAAGCCATGGGGTCAAAGAGCACAGCTAGGGAGACATTCTGCCCTCTCCCAACTTCCCATCTGCCTTCTGAGAGGCACAGAACTTCAGGAAGGGCCTAATTTTGGTCACTTCTTCCTAGGTCTAGAAAACAGGCAGGCAAGAACTGATGAGTGGTTTTACTTCAGAAGGATACAAAGCAGGAATACAGCAGGACAGAAGAGTCTGAGGAAAGTTGACCGGCAACTGAGACAAAGGTCAGCTCTTCCTTAATTAACCTGTCAGTTCTTACCATTTTCTTTCCCTAGTCTTAGGGTTTAACCCCACAGAGATCACTCATGTCACTTTGACTTTAATGCTGCTGTATCGTATTAACAATGGCTAAAATATCCAGATGGCATTCTCCTATACTTCTTATCTCAGAAGACTATAACAATTGATGAAATTTGCTATAGATACAGCTTCCTCCAAAATCAGAGTGATGGACATTGATTTTTCAAGTAGCTAATTTGATTACGGTCCTCTTCTCATTATGTTTTCTTCTCACAGACGGAAGCAAAACAATAACAAGAATAAACATATAAACTTAGCTAATCATCTGCCTTGAAGAAAAACCAATTTAAACTTCTTTGACCTGACAAAAGTCCCACATAAAAGATACTTTAATATGGAGGGAAAAAAAAGAATATTTACCTCTCAAAGCCCAGAGATGTTATATATGTTCATGAAGAAAATCAGGATGATGAATCTTGACCAAGCATCATAGTTTCATTTCAGTAAGTCATCAGCCCACAAAAAATTATCATTGAAATATAGATTTATGTCCCAAACTGAATATTTCACTTTATTGACATTTCCTGTAACATTGCAGATATTTTGGGGCCAACATTTGTTATTGGATTTTATTCAGGATATGTATTTATATGAGTCCCATGCACAAGATATATAACAATTTACCTACTTGTTTAATAATACTGTATCATTTTTGCATATTAAAAATGAAGTCTATAAAATATGCTTTTACAGGTTGTCTTTTAAAGTCTGTATCCAGAAAAAGAATAGCTAAATATGAACTTTAATTCTTAAATCATGTCCTTTTTATTTTTGTGTGTGTGTTTTACTTTTTCATCATCCAATGGAAAAATGTTTTAAAACCTTTAGCATTTACAGTTTTATTTGATTTTCTATTAGCTCCATGGATAGTCAACAATCAAACTAAAATTGTACAAAAACACCAGTGCATTATTTCAAACCTGAAGAGCCTACCAATTACATAGTCCTGCAAAACATAAAACTCACCAGTGCTTTCTTTTGTACCAACTTGCAAAGAATTTGGCATTTCCTTTCTAAAAGAGCTGTCAATTTTTTCAAAATGGTTGCAATTTTAAGACACAAATGGTTTATTTATGTTTTTATAAAATGTTTATGAAGACCCAGTCATCAGATTCTATGCTACTCACAAAAGCAGAGCATATTGTTTATAAAATGAAGTATTTCTTCATCTCTAGTGACAGACTTTTCTCTGGCATTCTCATTCACTTAGTACTTGGCTTAGTCTAAATGCAGTAACACCACGGTCCTCTTTACTTTAAGCCTAAAAGCAACATGACCATCGGGATGCCCGACAATTTCAAGCCCTCCAAATAGTTTATTGTGCCACACTTTTCAAAGTTCAGATGAGAACAAACTCACATGAGATAGTTAAGTCTTCTTCTATAGAAAGTTCGATTCTAGGCTGGGGATTTAGCTCAGTGGTTCCAGCATTTACTTGGCACGTGCAGGTCCAGAGCTCAATCTCTGGTAAACACATACAACAATGTCCGGTGTGGTGGCTCACACCTGTAATCCCAGCACTTGGGAGCCAGAGGCAGGAGGACTGCTGTGAATTTAAGGCTTGCCTGGGCTACGTAGTGAGCTCAGGGCCAGCATGAAATACAAGCCTGACCCAGTTTCAAAAAACAGTTCCTTTCTTACAGTAAAGTATGTGTATGTGGGGGGGGTATCAGTGAGAGCACCTGATACTCAGTTGATAATCATTTTGTGTCGTTCTTTTTGCTGTCAGATGTCACTAACAGACTTGCTCAGAAAAATCCAGTATTGCAAGTAAACTTTTGTTCTGTGGACGCAGGATTAGGAAAGCTTACTGAAATGGACTCTCCATCAAGTACATATACAGAAGAACCTTTTGTTATCATGTTAACAAATATTTAAAAATTCAGGTTCACTTATTTTCTTTCTTTTCATGGAAATTGTCATTATCCTGCAATGTAGCACATACTAGTCATGTATAAAAGTGTAGACAGTGATGTGGTTTCAGCCCAAGTCCTATAACTATGTAAATCCCCTGCTGGTTAGCAGTAATAATGTTTCAAGAAGCCTTGAACACATTCTGAACAGCTGACAAAATGCTGTCTTTCTCTCTTGTTGTTTGCTTGCTATTTTAACTTCAAAGTGCACGGAAAGGTGTCTGGTTTCCATTCCACGAGTAAATCTTGATGGAACTAAATTAATTTAAAAACCCCACTCCTCTTGAAATGATTGTTTTAACCAAGAGTATCTGAAAATTTGGGCCAAAGAAACATAAGGGGAAGTTCAGGGACTTCTGCAGAAAGTTTCCCCACAGATACAAAGATGACCTACATGCTGACAGGTCACATCTGGGTCCGGCCTGGAGCTACAAGTGCATCCCAGTGGTGAGAAGGGTAACCAGGAGGGAAAAGCTCAGTGACCTAGGTACTAGAAGAGAAAGATGGAAGGTCCCTGGGTCTTTTGTGACATTTTAAATTAACCAGCTCTCAAGCTGCCCACCTTAGCACATTCATTATGTAAGACTGCAAATTTTATTCAGAGTTTAGGTGTTCTGAGCTGGGATTTCATCTATGTGCAGTTGAAAACCACCTAACTTGGAAAAACAACATAAAAAACTACATCTACATAGTTATAATAACTATACTAAATTTGTGGTACAAATGGGATAAAATTAATTATAAACTGAAAACATATTCTGTTTACTAAATCCTGTGTAGCAAGAATTTAGCTTTTGTCAGAACAGCACTTAACATATTTAGTACTTAAATTTTTCATACTCAGAAACTATCAGTAAAAAGATGTTTAATCCTTTGGATGATAGACAAAAGCAGGTATGCACAGAAAAAAATTCACCCAGTCCTTCCTACAAAGAATCCTCTCAACTTTTAAATCATACTTGGGGAACACCCCCAAAAGAAAACCAGAGAAAAGGGGAAGAAGTCTGCAGCACTGAGCTTCAGCAAATCTAGAACATGAAAGTCAGCCCAGCACTTTCAGCTATGAACTCAAGAGTGATGAATCTACTGATGAGTAGAGCAAACCCATGATCCAATCACCTTTCAAAAGCCCGAGCTCGGACAGCATGAGACTTCTGGGGATGTCCTCCATCTAAACCACAATACATGGTTTCCAAAGTTCACCTATGGAAGGAGGAACAAACTCAAGCTTCATCTATAAAATGGATCTACTTGACATGTCCTTCCAAGCTGAAGAGTGATTGCTTTTATATTCTGGCCAAATATGGGGTAATTCTGAGATAAATGGAGACAATTTATTCCATGTAGAGAGAATTTCAGCAGGAGATCCGGTCAGCTGTTATTATTTCAACATTTGTTATTGTAATACACCACAAAACAAAATTTTCCATATTAATCACTAGTATGTAAAGAGTTAAATGATATTAAATATAGAATCACCATTTACATTAAGCACTCTTTTCATGTTATACTATTCAAACTCTAGAACGATAATTATTCACTTACTTCTCTTCCTCTCCGACAATACCATTCTTCTTTCTGTCCTCTTTAAAAAAAAAATGGCTTCCTTTTTATTTTAAATTTATTGGTACATTTTAGGTTTACAATATGATGACATTCACCACTGAGATTTGAAACTGTACATGACCTATCCTGTTTTTTATTTTTCCTCATTCCCTTGCCCTCTCTTCAGCCCTGACGTCCTCATGCTTTTGACTACTCTAAGTGTGTAATGGAAGTGACATCACATAGCACAGCACAGTTTTTCTATTGACAAGAATATTTCAAATGGCATAATTTCCTCAAGGTTCATTCATATAGTAGTCTATGTCCAAGTCTCCTTTAAGGCTCAGTAGCATCATATCTCACGTGCTTACCTTTGCTTCTTCATTCATCTTTTGATGGATACTTGAACTGCTTTCATGTTTTAGTTACTGTGAATAATACTATTATGAACATGAATAGATAAACATCTTCCTCAAGTGCTGCTTTTAATTTTGGAGGTCGGTACATAACCAGAAGAGAAATTGCTAGAATGCGTTGTAAGTCCACTTTCAATTTTTTTACAGAAAAAATATTTTCCATGATGGTTGTATCATTTTACATTTCCACTAATAATGCACATGATTTTTACTTTATCTAAATCTTTGACATGATATAATGTTTTCCAGAATTTTTTATAGTAGCCATCCTCATGGGTCTAAGAAGACATCTCATTGTAGTTTTCATTTACTTGTCCTTAATTATTACAGCTACTGAGCATCGTTCATGTTGTTACTATTTGTATATATTTTCTTAAGAGAAAATCTGCTGAAGTTCTTTGTCCATGTTTCACTGCAGCTGTTTGCTTTTTGTCTAATTTTGCATGCACTGTATATTCTGGATATTAACCCCTTATCAAACCTGATTTTCAAGTATTTTCTGTCCTGTACATTACCTTTGTACAGGTTATGGTGTACTTTTATGTGCATATAAAATTGTTTTCATGAATTCTGATTTGGCTATTTTTCTGTTGCTTGTACTTTGGCGTCTTATCCAAGAAATCATTACAAAATTCAGTATTATAAATATTTTCCCTACCTTCCTTTCCAGAGTTTTATGCATCAAGTTTTATAGCTAGATCTTAAATCTATTTTGATCTAAATTTTTAATATTATGTTTGGTACAGTTCCAATTATTTTTTGAAAATTCAGATTTCCAGTTTTCTAACTATTATGCTCTGTACAGAAGTGACTGCTCTTTCCACAGTGAACAGCCTTAACACTATAGTAAAAATAATTTTGTTATAGTTTCATTATGGAATCTATTTGTTCAAGTATGCATGTATCTACCATCATACAATATAACAACAGTTTGATTATTTAAAATTTACATTGAGTTTGATATCAAGAAGTTTGTATCACTCAACTTTGTCCTTCTGGCTCTAAACTGCTTTGGCTAGTTGACATTAGTACATTCCACATAAATTTTAAATTGGACTTTTATATTAATGTGAAAAAACATAATTGAGGTTTTACAAGTATTGAATGTATGTATTGCTTTACATAACATAAAATGATTACATAATAGTACCATCATAGCAATATAAAGTATTCCAACTCATGAGCATGAGGTGTGTTTCCGTTTATTTATATCTCTAATTTCTTTCACCATTATTTTAATGTCATCATTGTTCTTTAATTGTATTTCACCTACTTGATTAAATTCATTGCTAAATACTGTCTGTTTTTTGTTGCCACATTAAAGTAATTTTTTACTTTATTTCCTTTCCAGATGCTTCTTATTAAATGTATAGAAATAAAATTGATTTTGTGTACAAACTTTGGACCCCACTATTTTTCCTGAATTAATTTTTAACAGTTTGCTTTGTGAAATATAGTATTTTCTACGTATAAGACCGCATCATTCATAGAGATATTTTTACTTATTTCTCTCCAGTGCTGAAAAGAAGGATATAAATGGGCATCTATGTCTCCTTCCTTATCTTAGAGAGAAAGCTTTCATTCCCTTGTGATAATACTGTTTATGTGGGTTTTTCATACAAGGATTGCACTGTAGTAAAGCAATTTCCTTGTACTTTTAACTGCATCCAGAACTCTTATCATAGAGATGTGATTTGACTTGTCAAATACTTTTCCTGTGACACGTGAGAAGATTACTTTGTCTAGCCTTTCATTTTGGTAGTGTACTATATTGCATTCACGATTTCAGTGTGCTGCATCAACCATGCATTCCAGGAGAAAAATCTCATTTGAGCACTTTAAACCATCCAAGCTGCTGAAATTGTTTTGCTGTAATTTTCACAAGTATTTTTGCATCAATAGTCATAGTGGATGTTGGTCTATGGTTTTCTCATGCATCTTTCACTTGCTTTTACACAAGATGGATGCAAGTCTCATGCATGACTTAGAGCTTCCCTTCCATCTTCCTTTTTGGGGGGAAGAGAAAAAA
>PVIR01004933.1:0-75375 GCA_004026965.1 Petromus typicus
ATGATTCAAACTTATCATTTTTTATGGCAGAGTAGTACTCCATTCTGTAGAAGAACCACAGCTTTTTTATCCAGTCTCCAGTTGATGGACACTTGGGTTGTTTCCAAGATGTAGCAATCACAAACTGGGCTGCTATAAACATGGGTGCACATATGTCACTGTGATATGAGTCTTTTAATTCTTTTGTGTATATACCTGGTGGGTCCACTTCTTATACTCACTTGTGGTTTGTATAATGTTTATTCTTGACTACTCACTGATACAGCCTCATCTTCTAATTCTAAGGCTGTCTTCAGGATGGTTGCTTAGGCTGCCCACCCCTTTCTGCAGCTAATTTCATCATGGTTAGAAATCTCTCCTCAGGGCCCCTTTATGCACTCTCATCCTCTTCTGTGCCGCTCATGCATGTTTCGCATTTTCTTTAGTCCTTCTGTGTTTGTCTTGTTCAGATACACTGCTGATTTTTGTTTAATGGGCCCACGAGCGTGTAACTTCTATCTTGTGTAATCTTGCCAATTGCCTTATTGAACTGTTCTGTCATTTCCACTAATGCCATTTTGGACAATTCAAGTGTAATGCTTTCAGTTTCCTTCCTTTCCACACCTCATGCCAGCAGATTCTAATGCTCTTACTTCCAAAAACAGAACCTGATCCTGCACTGGACCCACACTGGCTCTCCATAACTCACATACAGGCCTTATGTAGGTGTCATATCTTCATTCATTTCTTAAAACTGAGGCCCCATCTTCACATTGTGTACTGGAGCCCTAAACTTAGCTAGAAATACATGAGCTCTGAGCTCTTGTTCATAAATGATATGTGGCTTTCTCTAGGTACTATAGTTTTCTTAGGTATTATAGTTTCACTGATTTTCTCCTTTCAATAGACTCTGCCATTTCCCTTCCCCAGAAGATGGCAAAGCTGGCGTCTTCATTCTCACAGAGTAGTATGTCTGTCTATATCATTCAGTTTTACCCAAAGCAAGCCCACCTTAGGGAACACCAGCTGTGCCATATTACAACACTTTCTTAGCTGTTGTTCTGTATTATATGTTCTGTGGCTAGCCATACTGCTTACTTAGTTTAAAACACTGAAACATTTTTTACCATATCAGGGATACATTTGGACTCCTTTTCCTTATGTTCTGTCTGACTTGAAAGGTTTTCCACAGCAGCATGTAAGGCATCCTCTTCTGCCTGTCCTAGTCTCCCAGAATGTTTATCGTGGCATGATAAAAGGAGCAAGGACCATATTAGTATTAAAACTTTTGTACATACACACAACCTAACTTTTATCTAAAGTAACAGTTATCAAGAAATTTAATTTGTAATTTTAAAATATCATTCATAAAACATTTGGTGCAATTATCTGTAGGTTTCTCTACATCTTCATGTTATTTTCACACTGTACATATGGAAAGAAGAAAACTGATTTCTGTTCTAATTTTCTGTTTTAATTCCTGGTTACCATAATTCTTTCTATGAGAAACAATTAAAGAGCATTCCCTGGCACTTTCTGACTTTTTATTCCTATCTGCTAGAAAGGCCACATCTGCAAATATGCAGATGGGAAGGAATTTTTTTAACTCCATCTAGTCTCTTTGGAGAACATTCATGCAAATATAAAATGAAAAAAGAAGTCTAACTTTATATTCTAGATCCTTGAGAAATCACATTATATTCCCAAATTTTGCTTCTCAGAGGTAAGCACAGTCAATGTGTCAGACACTACTATAGCTATATTTGTCAACTCATGATTCAAAATTAATCTTAAACTGATACTTGCAAACCTGACAATTTTGTCAGAATCATCAGTTCTGCTTTCTAAACCCTTTAAGATCAGGGTCAGAAAATGATATCTGTGTGCCAACTGGGCTTTCCACCTGTCTTCACGCAGCCAATAAGCCAAAAACGGTTTCAAATGATAAACACTAGCAATTGATTTGGTGGCAGGAATGATGAGCTTTAAAGCACCATTAAGAAGAAAAACTTCCACTCTCAAAAATCAATTTTAATTAGGCTCATATTTTTTTTTTACAAAACCTTGAACTCAATCACTTTGAATTTTATCAATTAAAATTGTCAGCTTTGGTTGTTGTAACTATCCATATTCTATTCTTGAGTTTGCCTTTCAACTTTTAAAATCTTAAATAATTATTACCCGGCCTTTTACAGAAAAGGTCATTAACGCCTACTTTTACAAAGGCATTGGTATGATTTCATTAATACAAAGAATACTAAGTAAGTGCACAAGACAAAGTATGGGAAAGTGGAGGAATGGGAAAACTGTATGATAAAGGAGCACATGCTGTAGTTATTCAGATGCATATACTCTAGACATCTGGTGCACTACACTGAACCTAGAATCAACAACAACCACAATTTAATTACAGTGAGAACTCTTGGATTTTCTCAGTATATTTTTCCACATAGAAGTGTATGTATCATTTTGTTTTTAAGTTGTTATAATTCATATTACTGAGTGTAAATAAATATAACAAATATTAACTCCTCTTTCTTCCTTTTTTAAAAAATAAAAAATCCAGACTTATTGTCGACATTGATTTGGTAGGAAGTGCACCTAATTCACAGTACATACTATTTGTCTGTGAACACCATGAGAAGCAGGGGCTCAGGAAAACTGCCTAAAGACATAGTCCAACTCCTGAGCCTCCAGCCTCATCCACCCTGTCTGTCCTCTGTACTCAGCCTCTTTTCATTGTTTCCATCTGTCTTTCAGGCAGTGTTTTTTTTTTTTTTTTCACTGTATTTTGCTCTGTTCTCCGTCCCCATCCAGAAGCAACTCAGACAGCCAATGGGCCTTGACAGTCAGCAATGTGTCCACAGCAATGTCTCAATGCTGGTTTGGACTCTCGCAAAAGTCCAGTGGGGACTGCACACAGGCAAAGAGTCAAGCCAGATTCCTGGAATTAGGAAGGTGCTCCCTCAAATGAGGCAACCTGGCAGAAAGAGCATGAGGCACATTAGGTGCTCTGATTTACTGCACCTTGCACTCAGGTAGTAACCTGGATGGGCTTTAGGGAGTCATCATCTATCAAAGTCGCTACCTGAGCAGAAGTATAGGAAATATAAATTAACCAATCAGGAACGCCATGCTTTAACCAATTGGGAAGGTAAGTTATCCACTGACCTGAGCCACTGACTCACAGGAGACATTGTCTTCCTTTCATATAACTAGTATGTTTCCTTATGCTTGCTCTTTTTATTTTGGTGATTACTGAAGTTTCTTCCTACTTTATCTTCTAGCTATATAATACAAATGTGTTTGAAAGATGGCCATAAATTTAAAAGGAGTGAAATGGGTTTAGGAAAAACAAGAAGGGTCAGAGATAACCTGCTGCATGTTCTCAGTGGGAAGGCAGCTTGGTGTGACATGGTGTTTGGGAGTGAAAGCATCTGTAAGGTGTATATTACTGAAAAGCTCATCACAGGACAAGACTCTGTTACTACGTCTACAAAGTTCCAGGAATATGTGACACATTCTTCACAAGTCACCCCACAGATGATGATCCCCCTCAAAACACAAAGTCTACTTTTGAGAATCACTCTCATTTGTCCTAGTTCTCCTTTCAAAACAAGTACAAATTGAACCAGATTTCTGTTCAGTTCTTGCTTCACCCATGGGTTACTGCCAGGGGAAATGCCTGCCTATAAATGTTATTTGTCCTTTATAAACACTTGAAATTATTTAACCAGAGGGAAAGGCCCTATCATCACCTAATAATCCACACAGTGTCTCATTAAAAAAGATAAACGTTGTGCTCAAATCTATTCCACCAACTTGAACATCTGAACTACGGCGAGTCCTCACTCAGGCTTATTTTTTAAAGTATGATAATGACATAGAAACACTGGCATGTTCTGTGACTGCTTACTATTTTCCACTTCACCGACATTAATTACTTCTGAGGATTTGGCAAGACAATGCACCTTAGAATACTTCACTGAACTTCTCAGGTAGAAATTAAAAATGCAATATTGATGTTGCTGCACTAAATGCAATCCATATGTTCTCAAATTAGGTCAATATAACATTTTGATAGATATAGTAGAGTGGAACAGTTTGAACTGAAACTTCTACTTAATAAGTGTTGCTTACAACTAACTGTATTTCAGCAAGGATTTTAAGATGCCCTGCAAAGATTCTTAAAATAGCAAGAAAACAGAAGCAGATGAAGACAAAGATAAAGAAGGAAGAGAAAGAAGAGATGATATTCCAGCTATAAACTGTATTAAGTTTTTTTAAATTCATGTCTGAAAATGGAAGAACTGACAAGAAATAAGAAATTATTATATGTCCATGAAGTATCATGTAGTCATTAAGCCTAAAAGGAAAAGACTATATGATGATGTGAAGATAAGCAAATTTCATGCATCAAAATACACAGTAAGTCTGTGTTAAAAATGAGGAAACTAAGTATAAATAAACAGTGACATTCTAGGACAAGCTACCTTCTGTAGCATGCACCAACAAATATTTTCAGGTAGTTGTACAAAATGGCAAAACGGAATTAAAGGACCTACTGACAAATGAAACATTTCAGTATTATATTTTAAAGGCACCCCTAGTATGAAACATATGGAAGTGTGCTTTCATTGGTCAAACATCCTAAAACTTTTTCATCTGCCATTCCAAGTATTCATCCTTGTATTCTACATAGCAGTGAAAACAACATGGAATCTAGGTCTTTGAAAGGTGAAAATCTGCTCAACTTCACTTAATGATGAAACTTAGACATGACATATGTCAGATCATCACTGAGAGTGAAGACAACAAAGATACTATAACCATTATGAAGTACACTAAGATGCTTTTCAGAATGCTGCTTCTGACACAGACTCCAGCCCGAGGCCCAGGACACCAGCAGATCGACACAAGGTACCAAGCAGAGGTGCCGGCAGATTATACACTTGGAAGGGGACATTTTTGGACTTTTTTGCTCCTGTTTTTAAACCATTTTTTTCCCTTGACTGCTCTTGCTTTTTACAGGAGTGTGAACACACTTCCCGGCTTTCCTGTTTTTGTTTGTTCTGTTCTTGTTTTTGTTCCTTCCTTCTCTCTTCTGTTTTTTTCAGTTTCTCAAAGTTTGCATTTTCTTCCTGTATCCTCTACCCTTACTTATAACCTCGCCCTCTCCTATTATCTCTCAGTTGCCCCCAAACTCCTCCTAAGTCTTCATCCTGAAGGTGAAAATCACTATACTGAAGGGTGTCCTGACTGAAAATTATTTTTAGTTGGTCCTTGATTTTAATGTAGTTCATAAATTTATAGTGACAGATTAATAGCTACCACAACTTGTCAGTTTTTCTGCTGTGTTTGATGCTATGGTTGATGTGGATTGTATTACTTGGGCAAAGCTGATGTGAATATCCTAATCAGGTATCCTTCTTGGTATACCAAATCCAAGATTGTCTAAGGGTCATTACAGACTCAAAACCTAAAGATCAGCTATATATGGGAAACACCTTTGAGAAGGAACTATTCACTAAGGAATCTAAATATTATAAATGAAGATACTCACAACAAGCAATATAGAAGTATCAACACAGAAATTAAACCACCAACAACAAAAATTAAAAACAAGAAGATACTTAAATAAGACACAAATTGAGTCTTCCAGCTCATCAAAGGCAGGCCATGAAGGTAGTGAGGAAGACAAACTGGCCACCAGTCATCTGGACAGCCTGAAGTGATAACATGGAAAGTAACAAAAGAGATATGGCTTTAAAAATTAAAGAAGAAATAATTTCAAAGATGGTGATCAAACGGGAAGGCATGTTTAGGGCTTCTTGAACAGAAAAGATGAAAATAAATAAATAAAGGAGCTCACAGCAAGATGTAATCCACGAATGCCCAGCATAGGAAAGAAATGGAAACTATGGATGCCCAATCATATAAAAAAATGAGAATCAAGGATGGGTGGAGCTATGGAAAAAATGAGAATTAAGTTGTGTCTTATACTGGTACAAATCCCCATTATAGAGTGCAATCATGATGAGTATATGTAATGTACCAATAAAGATTAAAAAATTTTTTAAAAAATGAGAATCAAGTCACGTCATATACTGGTACAAATTGTCAATATTGAGTATGATCATGATATGTATATAAAATGTACCTCTTTCACAAGAAAATTAATTTTAAAAATAGAATCCATAAAACATTCTTCAAACAGACATCCAGGAGACTAAAAACTCATTGAAAGTATATTCAGCACAATAAAGGAATGTAAAGCCAGAATTTTGGATATAGAAGAAAGGATGGTAGTTTGCACCAACCATGAAAAGAAATCTCTTAAAAATAGTGAGTGCACATAAGGAATGAATCCAATAGCTCCTAGATGATGCAAAGAACATAAGACTGATCAGAGTCAATGAAAATGCACCAGATTGGGTCAGGGATTTAGCTTAGTGGTTGCACGCTTACCTTACAAGCACAAGGGCTCAAGTTTGCTTCCTAGTACTGAAAAACAAAAAACAAAAACAAAAACAAACAAACAAAAAAAAGAGCAGGGGATAGTACAAATGACACATACACAAAAAAACTTCACAGGAATAATGACAGAGAACTTCCCAAGTAGAGGAAAAGAATTTTATATACAGAAAAATAAGGCATACAAGATTCTAACTAGCAGTGATCAAAAAACAAACAAACAAACAAAAAAAATGTACACCTAGACCTAAAATAGTCAAGATTCCAGAAGTGCAGCAGAATGAAGTACTGAAAGCAGTCAGAGAGAAGAAACAAATCACATAAAGAGGAAAGCTCATCAGAATCATAGCAGATTTCTCTACATTAAAGAGAGGCTGGGGATGGGGATATAGCTCAATGGTTCTGGTGCCTGTTTTGCAAGCACTAGGGCCTAGGTTCAATCCCCAGTAACCACATAACAATACTGGGCATGGAGACTCACCCCAGCAGCAACCAGTACCACATACCACAGTGCCGGTGTGGTGGTTCACACCTGTAATCCCAGCACTCAGGAGGCAGAGGCAGGAGGATTGCTGTGACGTGAGTTTGAGGCTGAGCTCAGGACCAGCCTGAACTACAATGTGAGATCCTGTCTCAAAAAAAAAAAGAAAGAGAGAGAGAGCCTGGAATGAATTTCAAGCTCTAAAATAAAACAACCTCCAACCCAGATTGATGTACGTACCCTACAAATCTGACCTTCACAATCAATGGAGAAATAAGATATTTTCATAATAAAACACCTGAGGAACTTTAAGACTCTCAAACCAATACTGCAAAATATTCCAAACAAAATCCAAGAAAAATACAGTGATAGGCACAACACTATACGATCTAACAGAAAAGGAAGAAATTCAATGGAAAGGAGCAAATTTCAAAAATAAAAGCACCAATAACAGAAAAGTATCATGACCAGGATAAGTCAATACATATTAGCTATACCACTAATGTTAATGGCCTTAAGGCATCAATGAAAAGAAAAAGACTGGAAGAATGAATCAAGAGGTGAGAGCCAACAATATGCTATATAAAAGAAATACACTTAATTCAAAAAGAAATCCATAGACTGAAAGCAAAAGGACGGAAAATAATGGTCCATGTAATAGAAAACTGGAACAAAGCATGGGAAGCTGTTCTATTTGCAAACAAAGTAGATCTCAAAGCAAAACTAAGAGAGACAAACAAGATCGGTTCATTTTTGTAAAGCAAACAATCCAAGAAGAAAAGATGACAAATGTAAATATATATGCACCAAATATGAGTATATTCAAATATATAAAACAAATGTTAATGGACATAAAACACCAAATAAGCATTAATACAATAGTAGTAGGGGCTCTCAGTACACTGCTGTCACAAATAGGCAGATGAACTAGACAAAAAATTAACAATGAAATACTAGAGTTGAATCAAACCTTCGAACAGATGAACTTAATAGATGTCTACAGAATATTCCACCCCACAAAATCAGAATACACATTCTTCTCTCCTTTACATGGTCCATTCTCCAAAACAGACCACGTTAATTCACAGAACATTTTTAAGCAAATGCAAATGAATTCAAGGCTTGCATACTGTCAGGCTATCCTGCAATCAAATAAGAGATCAATAGATAAGAAGCCACAAGAACTTCACAAAACCATGGAAATTGATAACACTTTCCTGGATAATAGATAGGTCACAGATTAAATTAAGCAGTGGCTAAAACTAAATGATAACAGCAATACACCATGCAAGAATTTATAGGACATAATGAAAGAAGTTCTATGAGGGAAATTTAAAGCAACTGAATGTCCATGTTGGAAAATAGAGCTGAAATAAATAACCTAACACTGAACTGAAACCCAAGCTCCCAGAAAAAGAAGAACAAGACAAACCCATCGCTCATATAAGTGAGGAAATTATAAAGATCAGACAATAAATCAGTGCAATGGAAACTAAGAGAATGATACCAAACATATCAGTGAATCAAAAGTTGGTTCTTGGAAAGAAATAAAATTGACAGACTTTTAGCCAACCTTATCAAACAAAGGACACAAATGGATCAAATTGATGCAATTAGGAATTTAAAAAGTAAAGTATCAACTTATCTGCAGAAATTCAGAGGACTACCAATACCTATTTTGAGAAGCTATACCCCAGTAAGATGGAAAAAAAATGGACAGATTTCTAGGCACAAACAGATTACCAAAATTGAACCAGTAAGATCTAAAAGTTCTAAACACCCATTATTAACCAATGAAATTGAAAACATGATTAAAAACTTACCAACAAAGAAAAGCCCAGGTCATGATGGTTTCACTGCTGGATTCTACAAGAAATTTAGAGAAGAGCTAATGCCACTAATTCTCAAACTCTTCAGTGAACTTGAAATGGATGCAAGATTTCCAAATTCATTCTAGGAGGCAGGCATTATCTTAATTCATGAAAGCAGAGAAAGACCCAACCATAAAAGAGGACTGCAGGCCAATCTCCCTAATGAAAATAGATGCAAAATTCTCAATAAGATTCTTACAAACAGAATACAAAGGATCTCCAAGATGATCATACACCCTGACCGAATTGGATTCAACCCAAGGATGCAAGATTAGTTCAACACACATAACCACATGATCATCTCAACAGATACAGAAAAAACATTCAACTAGATCCAATACCTACACATGTTAATAACTATACAAAATCTGGGTTAGATGTTCCTTATCTTCACCTGATAAAAGACATCTATGAAAAGCCAACAATCAGCATCATATTAAATGGCCAGAAACTGAAATCTTTCACATGAAAACCAGGAACAAGACTAAGCTGTCCACTATCACCACTCCTGCCCAACATAATTCTGGAAAACAATAGTGACAGCAATGGTACAAGAAAAAGAACAAAAGAAGTTAAACCGTCACTATTTTCAAATGACATGATACCCTTATAGAAGATCTAAAAACTCCACCAAAAGACTTCTAAACTTAACAGATTCAGCAGAGTAACTGCATACAAGGTAAATACTCAAAAAATCAACAGTCTTCTTGTATGTGAACAGCAAACTTACTGAGAAAGAAAAAAGAGAAACAACTCCTTTCAGAATAGCAACCAAAGGAAAGAAATATTTAAGAACAAATTTAATGAAAGAAGTTAGAGATTACTTTGGAAAAAAGGAACAAAGAAGATATCGGAACATGGAGAGATATCCCTGATTCCTGGCAGGGAAGAACCAATATAGTGAACATGGCCATAATTCTAAGACTGCTATATGTTCAGGGCACACCTGACTGGAATCCCACAGTATATTTCACAGAACTAGAGAAAACAACATAAAAATTCATTTGGAACCTGAAGAGACTAAGAATAGCAATGCAAGTCTAGTCAACAAAGAGAAGGCAGTGAGTACCACAATCCCCAATTTGATACTATACTACAAAGTCACTGTGATAAAAACAGCACGGTACTGGCAGATAAATAATACTGAAGGTCGGTGGAACAGATTATAAGGTACAGATAACAACTCTGGGCATACTAAGCCACCTCATCTTTGAAAAAGGAGTCAAATACCCTCATTAAAAGACAGAAAGCTTCTTTAACAAATTGTGCTGTAAAAAGTGAGTTTCAACCTGCCACAGAATAAAATTATACATATATATCTCACCATGCACTAAACTAAAATCAAAATGGCTCAAAGATCTAAATATTAAAATAGAAACATTAAGCTTTCTGGATATAGTTAAGAGTAACTCCTGCAAAATAGGCATAAAGAAAGACTTTTTGAACAAACTCATAGTAGCAAGGGAATTAAGACAAAGAATCAACCACTGAGACCTCATCTTATTAAAAAGCTTCTGCACAGAAAGAGAAACTGCCAATGGAGTAAAGAAACAAACTACAGGGCCGGGGAGTTAGCTCAGTGGTTCCGGCGCCTGTCTTGCAAGCGCAAGGACCCGGGTTCAATTCCCCGGTAACCACATAACAATACTGTGTGTGGAGACCCACACCCAGCAGCAACCAGTACCACATACCACAGTGCCGGGCGTGGTGGCTCACACCTGTAATCCCAGCACTCGGGAGGCAGAGGCAGTAGGATTGTGATGTGAGTTTGAGGCTGAGCTCAGGGCCAGCCTGAACCACAAAGCGAGACCCTGTCTCCAAAAACCTAAAAAAAAATAAAATAAAAAAAGAAACAAACTACAATGTGGGGGAAAAAAATTACCATCTGCTCCTCAGACAAAGGACTACTATGTAGAACATATAAAGAACTTTAAAAAATTAGACCTCCTCGGGCCAGGGATTTAGCTCAATGGTTCCAGCAACGGTCTTGCAAGCGCAAGGACCTTGGTTTGATTCCCCGTTAACCACATACAATACTGAGCAGGGAGACTCATGCCCAACCGCAACCAGTACAACATACCATAGTGTTAGGTAGTGGTGGTTCCACTAGTGCCAGGCATGGTGGTTCACACCTGTAACCCCAGCACTCGGGAGGCAGAGGCAGGAGGATTGCTGTGATGTGAGTTTGAAGCTGAGCTCAGGGCCAGCCTGAATCACAAAGTCAGACCCTGTCTCAAAAAAAAAAAAAATAGGACATACATGTAAATACCAAATAGTTGTTTTGTTGTGAGAAAATACAAGAGCAAATGAGATTCAAAACATACAATAGATAATTTAAAATAGGATGTAAATGTTCAAAAGGGCAGGAGAAGTAGAGAAGGGG
This sequence comes from Petromus typicus, assembly GCA_004026965.1. NCBI lineage: Eukaryota > Metazoa > Chordata > Mammalia > Rodentia > Petromuridae > Petromus > Petromus typicus. Next base: position 11,189 of record PVIR01004933.1, read on the forward strand.
AATAGGGCAGGGAAAGAAGGGAAGGAAAAAATATAATAAAAGAAGGAAAAAGGGAAACAAAGTTTTTGTAAATAGGGAAGTGTTCAGGGAGTGGAAGGGAAACAGGGAAAAATAAAAGAGCCATGTACAGGTACAAATCCCCGAAGATGAATGTGATCAAAATGTACACTGAAAATACACCAATAAGCTTAGAGAGAGGACGCTGGTCCTGCTTCTTCTCAGTCCTTTCTGTGGAACGACGGCTGGCTGCTGGCTTCTTCCCCAGGCACGGCCTTGACTGGGAAGCTCTGGCTCAAGCCCAGGCTACAACCCTGGGTCTGGCTGACACCGGGTACTATGGCCTGTACCACAGATCAGACACACCTAAAGGGCCACGTTAACTGCCCAGCTTCCGCTGAATTCGCTGTCACCACCGCGGCACATGCGAGCACAGCTCGGGTTCAGCCTGTTCCACTGACGCACTTACAATAAGGAAGTCCCCCATCTCCAAGGGACAGAATCTATGTGGGGAAACAGTAATGGGCTCTGATTCACTGTAAGATAAATTAAATAAGGATATACAAGGAATACCATATTTAAAGCTTTCTAAGCGAGCAGGGAAGAAAGATAAAACATTCCATGTGAAATGGACCCTTAAACTTTTACACAAATGTCTGTTTTCAGCCATGTGTTTTATTATATGTGATGAGTTCCAAATGGAACATGTACTGTAAGAAGCATGTGAGTTGTTCAGTTAAGAAGACCAACACCACACAGTAGTGAAAACTTCCCCCAAAGTAAACAAGAACTGATCTTAATTACTACAAGTAATAAATGTAACTAGATGTTTCAGATGTAACAATGCTAAACCAAGGTTTGGGTGAAGGATTTCTCTCAGCCTGAGTAGTTTTGAAGTAAATACATCCTCTACCCATGAGGGTCCTTTGCCCTGCTTCATCTTAAACTTGATTAAGCTATAATATCAGAACAAGATCAAAGTCTTTTTTTTTTTTTTTTTTCTTTAGACAGGTGTCACTTTGGCCTTGAACTCACTATGTAGCCCAGACTGGCCTCAGATTTCTTGCAATCCTCCTGCCTCAGCCTCCCAAGTACTGGGATTACAGGCCTATACCACCACACCCAGCCCCAAGATCAAAATCTGTGGGCAAAATTCTAACAAAAAATAGTGGGTATCAATATATTAAAGCAGAAGATATGATTCTACTTTTTCATAAACCTAAATAATCACATTAAGGATTAACGGTAGCAACAGAAGATTTGGTAAATAACTGAAAGCATTAACTCAAGGATGTATTGTACCTAGAGAACAAACTTTAATTCAGGCTGCCCTTGAACCAACTGTGTCACCCAGTTAGCCCTGAACTCCTCCTGCCTGAGCCTATGGGATTTCAGGCATATGACACCATACATGGTTCCACTCGGGACTTTTTTTTAGTAAAAAACTATACATTTCCTGCAGAATCAGTTTAAATATGTGAAGCAATTTTTCTGACTTTCAGGAAGAATATAATCCAAAGTTAAGAATGGCTGTGGTGGGCTTGTGGAGGAGGATGATCAGAGCTGATTACTCAGTGCTCCAGAGTAACGTATAGTGTTGCATGCTGAATTTGTACACTGACTGTGTAACTGTAGTGAAGTAAATAAACCACTAAAATAAGTCCTTTCGAATGAGGAAGTCAGGCTTCCCAAAAACATCCCCACGAGGTCATCAGCACAGGAAGTTCTCTGTGGTAATCACCCTGCTCAGACTCCCACAGCAATGCACAGAAGTACCGGTGGCCAGAGTTCTCCGCACAGATTTTTAACTCTGACTCGAGAAACCCCAAAGAATGCTTTCTCTGCCTGTATTTACCTCAGGATTTCTCTCAGCAACTGCTAACAATAGACCTTGCTCTTGGCGCTGATGCAGGCCCAGCAGGATGTGCTACACGCCCCAGGCCAATCGTGTGCCCCTGGCCAGGGGAGCCATATGGAACTGGCTGAAACAGGCGCAGAGGCAGCAGGTCCCAGAGCCTCTAGCTCCCCAGCCAGGGAAGAATGAGCACTCTTAGTCCGGGGTGCAAAACACTCTGCTTGTCTCTCCCCTAGGACAGCCCCAGTTCATGGTGATGCAGTCTTCAGTAAGTTCAGCAGACTCTTCACTTCTTCAATGCATGCCTGAAATAACCACATCCTAGAAGAGGAAAAATGTGGAAAGCAAAGCATCCCTCCCAGCTGCACTGCGCTGCACTGATGTCACATGGCCACGAAGAACCGGGAAGAGGGCTCAGTATACAGGAAAAATGCCCTGTCATCATTAGCCCACCCCACTATTCTGAAAGGTAGTATCGGGAACTTTTCTTCCTTTCTCACAGGAAAACTGCTGTCTTAAAAACAACACAGGACAAAAAAAAAAAAAACTATGGAGATAGCTGTACTAAAGACAGAACTTCCAGAAAACTGAAAATTGTTCATCAAAAAAATATTAACATGGAGAAAATACCAAAGATTTTGAGGACATTTTTGGGCAGACTAACTCATGTTTAAATAACTGTAGGATCTATAGAAATAGTACATTGTCATGCATCTCAGTCCACATAAGACAGGGCACTTCTTTTTCCATAACATATAACCTAAAAGTAGTTAAGAAACCTGCCATATTTTTAGAGTAAAGACTTTAAAAGATCATAGTGATCAAAATGAAAGCTCAATTGAAATGGATTTAACTGAAGCAGTTTCTAAGGAAATGTTCTATGCTCAGCTACATCATACAAAGTTCAACATAAATATAATCATCGGTTTATCATCAGTATTATTAATCACATATCAATTTTTAGTAATTTACAAAATATATTATTTTAGAAAGGGACTTCTGAAAATGGAATAGGACAGCTGGCATTCTCTCTACTTCAAGAGAAAGATTAATTAATACATAAATATTAAGGAGTCCTTAAAAGATACATTACATATGTATTTTGAATAGTTCTGAAAAATACATAAATATTCTTTTATCAAAAATTTAAAAGGAGGCTTTTATTTCAATATTCAATTAAATCCTTTGATTTATGGAATGTCCATGTATTCTACATGCCATTTATTAAAGAGACAGAAAGAACCAGTAAATCATCAGTCTAGAAATGGCATTTTAGGTTCATCCATTCAGCATTCTCTCACATTTATTGAGCACCTACTAAATGCCAAACATGGTGCTTCACGCTGAGCACATCACAATGAACAAGATGTGATCTCTAAACTTTCTTTTTTTCTGAGACAGGGTCTCACTTTCGCAGTTCAGGCTGGCCCTGAGCTCAGCCTTGAACTCACAGCCATCCTCCTGCCTCTGCTTCCCAAGTGCTGGGATTATAGGTGTGAGCCACCTCACCTGGCACTGTAGTATGCAGTTGTGATTGCTGGTGGGTGTGAGTCTGAACACCCAGCATTGTTGTATGTGGTTACCAGGGATCGAACCTATGCCCTTGCAATTGCAAGGCAGGCTCCAGAATCACGGGGCTAAATCCCCGGCCCAATTTCTGAACTCCTAAGTCTCCCTGTGTACTGATACATTAAATAAAGCCACAAACAAAAAAAGAAAAATCTAAATTATTATAAGCTCTATGAAAAATGAAGACACAATAATAAAAAGAAGAAAGCATTGTGGCAGGAAGAGCCAGTGAGAAGAGCAGGAGTCAGTGCATTGGGGTGAAGAGATGCACTGAAGACAGACCACCAGCTGGAGACTGAGAGGAATGAATGGGAAGAATGTGCTTTGGAGGAAATATTAGGAACACAGCATCAAAAGAAGTCTGCACTCACTCGAGAGCAGCTGGAAGGATATAAAGAATATGTTGATCTAAGTTGGAGATATATTCATGGAGAGTGCAGGAAAAAATGCGTGGATACCCTGGAAAAGTAGCACGAGTTTTGATGTTCTACATCTCCAACTATGCCAAGTGGTTCAAAGTTCAATCATGGAGGAAAGGGTCTAACATCCAATCAAATTTTGCATTGATTTTCTGCTTCCAAAAGCCAACTACTCCTCGGACACAATTCATCTCTCCCTCCCAATTCTGGAAGAGTGGTACTAACAAAATCTCCCACAGCCAGAGATTTCCCTGTGAAAGATCCCACAAAGACCCCTGTGCATCCCCAGTGAGTCCTCTATCCAGGATATTGTGGCCCAAGTGGAACCACAGCCCCACAACTGAGATTTGTTTATGGATCTGACTAGTGGAAGCTCCTGCTAAGAAAGTTCCAGAGAAATGAAATTACATCCCACAGGAAAGCTGCGGATAAGAGAGGGATGACATAGGGTACATCTGTTTCTGGGTGGGAGGCACAGATGAGGCAAAGCAGGTGAAGCAGGGAACTCAAAGAAAAGCTCTGAGACTGCAGGGCTAGACAGCAGACTCCTGAATCCTAAGAAGACAAAGGTTTTTCATTTCAGGGCTCTGAACTACATGAACAAAACTGTTGGGGTGAGTGATACCAAATAACTGAAAAAGGGCTGTTGGTTTTCTCAGAAGATCCTGAGAACAGGAGTTTTCTTCAATTTTCTAAGTCAACCTAATTTGATAGAAAGAAAGTGGAGTATTTCAGGTGTGTGTGTGTGTGTGTGTGTGCGCGTGCATGTGCACATATGCACTCACATATGTGCTATTACTCAATACTGAGCTATATGAAAAAAATAACTGTAGTTCTCCTTCATTGCCCAGCTATTTTAAAGGAATTTTATTTTTTTCCTACAGGATGAAAGTGAATTCTGCCAAGACTATTCCCTTAAACATTAAGGATGACCAAAAAAATTTATTAGCTGATAAGAAAATAGACTTTAGTCTGAGTCCTTTAGATACTGAAATTAACCTATGGGCTACAGTGGCAGCAGAAGAATATACATTGGGAAATCACACCACAGAAATAGTGAAGATAAGGGTTTTTTGGAAAGTATAATAAAATCAAAGGAAGGAGATAAAGGAAGTCATTTTGAAGAGCTAGAATGAGTCAGTTAGAAGAAGTATTCAAAGGAAAGTAGGCTGTGACCCCAGGATGCATTCTCTTTGGTTCCAGGGACAAAAAAAAAAAAAACAGCCTACTTTATTTGCATGAATTAGGGTATCTGAAGTAGATGCCATTCAATTTAAAGTGATTTGTTGCAATCTGTATAGGTTTTTAATTATATTCAATTTTCCGAAGCACTTTGAATTTAGGGAGAGAATTAGGTATCCAAAAGACAATGCCCTTTCATAGTGCTGTTTCTCATTTTACATTAATATACTGACATTCTACTTTTATTCATTAGTTTCCAGAAGCTTGAATATGGACTCCTGAGAAATAGATTCACACTTAGTGTGTAATAAATCATGTTATTGAAATGGCGTCTTAGTTACTTTTCTTATTTCTGAAACAAAATACCTGGCATCCAAAGTTAAAGAAGAAAAGGTTTATTTGCCTCACAGTTTGTAGAGGTTTCACTTCATAGTTGTATGGCTCCAAGACAGGGTGGTGCATGGCAGAGGGACATAACAGAGAAGAAACAGTTCACGGTGAGCAGAAGGCAGCAAGCAACAGTTGGCAAGCTATGAGCAACCAGTGACAAGCAGCAAGCCTCCTTCTGTCCTTACATTTTCCCAGGCTACCCACCCTTAGGTCAAGCATTCACACTCAGGAGCCCTAGTCCTAGTATCACACCATGAACCAATCCCAGCATCACATCCTTAATCCTAGAACCTGCTACCTCTGAAAAGCCCCACCTATGAGGGTATGAGGCTTTGGGGAACATCTACATAAAAGTCTCAACGGCTGGTAAAACTCAGAAGCCTATGTTCTCACACAATGTTGTCCAGCCCTCACATCCACATGATAATTCCTTTTCCAAGATAATTGAGAAGGAGACAAACTATATGTTTCACTGAGGAGATCACTGAAATCTCACAGCTCATTTGTAGCAGGACAGGAACCTAAATATAAGCTTCCTGATCCTTTGTCTATTTTTTATTCCATTACAATATTACTACATCAGAAACTGTGTGAATCTCGGGATATTTTGTGTAAGCAAAATTTTTAAAAAATACTTTGATCTGAGGGCCATGCTAAGTAGAATTCATTTATCTAATTAAATTATTTTCAAACTTGCCCACCCCATGACCTAGGGCCTTTGATTTCTTTCATGTGCTATATGCAAGGCTACTTCTGAAAGCTTTAAAATGTTATAACACCACATCATGTCTAACACCTGCATGTGGATATAGATGACATTTCATGGGACCTCACCTTTCCCACCATGATAGGAAGGCAAGACAAGCCCGCACACAGAGCAGGTTCTGCTGCGCAGTGATAAGCATGTCAGACAGTAATTTTTTTACTTCTGTAATTTCAATGGAGATGCAGTTTTAACTGTCAAGACCTATCCATTTATCATATTTCCATTATGAAATGTATTCCAATATATATTAACAAGCTCTTATGTGGCACCTCGAATGTCACTATTATTAAATGGATGTCTAGGAACAAAGTATTCTGCCAGTCATGACTACAATGCTCATAATACCATCTTTTTAGAGATGGAATATCATTCTCTATCTTTTAGAGTTGACAAATTAACACTGAGAGTGAGCTAATGCCAAGTTAGGGCAAGTTTTTACTAATGACCCCAACTAGAATAAAAGCTGTATTGAGCCAGTTTTGTCCATGCTACCATTAAGGCATTTTCACATTTTCTGATGGTCTCTTTATCAAACTCTCAGGCTGTTAGGAGCCTCACTGATATGAGTTCAAGCCCACATATGCAGACAAGCATTCACTGAGCAGGAAATCTGCTCTCCTCTATAGCAAAAGCCCGGCATGTCCAGCTGGAAAAATATTCTATGGAAATCAACTTGAGAACCTGAAATACCACTGTAGATCAAATATTACTCCACATGGTTACAAAATCCAACTTAAAATATTATTAGGTATCTGTCACTAAAATTTTCTGATTAAATATATAAAAATCAACTTTTTTGATATTCACCTGACAGTCTCATTCAGCCCATTCTGGTTTCCTACTGCTTAAACTCAAATCCACAGGATAAAACTCTTGCACTTTTACCTTTCAAAGGCAATCAAAATTCATCAACTATGAGGGACCTAAAATTGATAATTTTCTCTTCTAAACTAAATCCACCTGCCAGGTATTTCATAGGTACTTGTGCATTAACTAAGAGAAATGTACTGTTGGTGGATAGAGCAACTCCCCATGGTGAAGTCCTTCTCAGCTGTTTCTTCGTAGGCCTACTCTGTGAAGATCAGTCTCAGAAACCCAGCAGACTGCCCAGCATGCACCTGCATCCAACTGAAGCATTCCAGTTGCCCAAAATGACTTGGCATTCTTCCAGTGATCTCAGTCTCTCTTTTCATTCATACATAATATCAAAAGCATATGTCTCATAGCCCTACAGATGGATGAAGAGAACTCTGCAATACAAGGCGGAAATCTAGCCTACTCAAATACAGTTGCACCAGGATGGGCCCGCAGTGCTTTTGAACTATCTGAACTAAAGGAGGATAAGAGGAGTACAAGAAAGACAAAACACATGTCAATGTATAAACAAGGATTTAATGGGCTGCTACATTTCTTGCCTAATTAGATTCACAAGCAACATAAGACTTAGTAATTCTAAATTAATAGAGTAGTTTAGAGAAAGCAAGTCCCATCAGTATGTATTTTAAAGTTTAAAAACATTATTTCAATCACCAAATTTTGTCATCATCTCCCCACCTTAACTAAAGGATATACAAAACAAACCTATAGCACAACAACTATATGAAATATTTAAATTCAAAAAGTGATCATCTTAGTGCTTCTTAGGATGCCATGCTTTAGCACACTCTGTAGCATCATATAAGTGTTTCACAGTTGACAAGGCAGCCAAACATCATAACATAGTCTTGTCTTTAAACCAACACTTTAAAACCATTGTGATCCCTGCATGTGCGGAAACACCCAGCCCACAATGGTGGGGCATTTGCAGAGAGACTGCATTAATATAAGCCATTTATCAGGAAAGATAGGTTTTTATAGGTGCATCCTGGATGCACTGCACACAGAGGAGAATCTACTGAGATAGAGGGGCCTTTCTAGTGTCATCTCTAAAGCAACTGAGCCTTTCTGAACTGTTGTACATCTGAAGAAAGCATCAGCAGCACAGCTTCCATCAAGTCATGGCAGACTGCTCTAAAGAGAAATTCCATTTGACTCTAAACATCCTCCTTTACATTACTCTAACAGTTAAAGATCATGTTCTATCACACTTACAAGAATCCAAATAACATTTCTGTCAGCACATGATGTTCAAGTCAGATCTTCAACCACAAAAGGAGGAGACAACAATTAGGAGCCTAGAATCCACCCTGCAGATGTTTTTACCATGTTGGTCTCAGAGGGAAGCTGTATCCCTGAGCAGTTTTTTTTTCCTATTCGAGGCAGAGGAAAGGGGAGAGGAGAAGATGTAGAAAAGGTGTGTATGGATGTGGCTGCTCCCTCTCATTCCTTTGTGGAAGGCTGGTTAATGACCTTTATGGAGTCAGCATGGCCCAGATTGAGCCACACATCAGTATGAGAAGGTGAGAGGACAGTTGCTACTGGTAGTGACAGTACCTGCAAGCAGAGCAGAACTCCAATCCTCAGGCAGAAAGAGGTAATAAATGATCAGGCAACTAACAGTGTTTGTGACCGTTGGAAGTGCTGTGCTTTTCTAACTGATTCTTGTTAGAAACCTAACATGAAATATTTTTGGAAATCTTTGGAAAAATGGAACCATTTAAATCACACTATAATTGTAGGCCAAAGCTATTTATGGTCAAATTGTCATTAAAAATGGCAAACTGGCACACTTCTTCCCTTGTAGTTTTTAGGAGGGGGAAAAAGAGACATTTTTAATTAAAAAAATAAAATAAGTCAAAATGAAGTAACAAAGGCCAATAAGGTGATTCACACTCTTTAGTGTTTATATTTACAGACAAAGCTTCACATAAGTCCAGCTCTTTATCACGGTTCCATCTCAATAAAGAACAAGGCATGTACAATTGAGGAAGTTACTCACACTTCTCTGTAAGGCAGTGAAACCAAATAAAGAGAGTACTATATTGTCTTCTGTAAGTCTTAGATGGGCCATCTTCATGGCAGATTGAAAATTTATTCTGTGCTGAATATTGACCATAGGCAGATCGCTCAGACATGCACTGGCAGACACTGAATTTATTGTCCTGAAGCCCTCACTACAACCTGTTTCCCATGGGCCTGGCTGGGGCCAGTGAGTGACAAGACACACAGGAAACTCTTCTGAGAGGATGGACACAGCTGACCAACTCTCAGCACTTTTTAGTATTTTGTAATTTACTCTTCTTTCAGTCTAGACACTGTGAGACACCTGGAGAGATCACTTCTGCCTGGTCAGCATGAGAGAAAAGCCATACACAGTGCCTGGTCCTTGAAGAGCCTGGGAGTCTGTTAGCCTGCTCCACCTTGCCTTGTATCCTTCTACTTATCCAACTCTCCAGAGACTTTCTATTCTCAAAGGGTAGTGCTGCTATATTTAAGGACCTATATGTTGTAAACACATGTTTAGTTAGTTCTAAATTTTGGCATATGGTCCTAGATGTAACTCAGGAGGTTAAAGGTATAAAGATAGTAGTTCTCAAAGCTTATCATTTCCTGTTCTGTGTCATATACTGTAGATGATACCAATTGTACTACATCAACAAACATAATGTAATTGTTCTATTCAAATATCTCCCATTATGTGCCACAACTGAGAATACTTAAGGCCCATGACACATCCAAGAAGGACAACCCAGGAAGTAGCCATCTCCTTGGAGATCCAAATATTAGAGAAGAAGAGAGATATCCAAATATTAGAGAAGAAAGAGACTTAAAACAAACATTGCCCAGACACCAAAAAGGACTTAAACGAATAACACAAGCAATATCAAAAGGATAAAAATGAGAAAAAAAATTCAAAAACCCAGATACAAAAATCATTACCACATAGGAATCCACAGAAAAGGGAAATAGAGCAAACTGAAGCTTAATCACAAGGACTCTGAGATGATAACAAAAGTAAAACTAGTAAAATGGAAATCAGAAATAATCTCGGAGATGAAAATAGGGATACTGTCTATAGTAAAAGATATGATTAATAATGCTAAATAAAGAGTTCAGGGACATGACAGAATCTGAGATAGCAAAAGCATGGAACCTGTTAAATAGCTTCAGAGTTCCAGGTGATTAAAAATTAGAACCAAAGTTTGCAAAGTAGAATGAATGTAAAGAACAAATTTCAGGGTTAGAGGATGGAATTAAAGCCAGTGAACAAGAAAGGAATAATTTATGGAAAATGGCAATCAAGCATGAAAAATCAATCCAACAGCTCCAAGATGATATACAGAAGAAAAACATAAGACTAATTGGAGTCACAGAGGAAGTAGGAGACAATACAAAAGATATTTAAAAAGAAAAACTGTTTGAAAACATAATGGCTGAAAACTTCACAGGAAAAGCAAAAGAACTGGACATCCAGATAAATGCAGCATACAGGACTCGAAATGGCCATGATATATATACGTATAAAATCTACACCTATGCATATAATTCTCAAGGTTCCAGATATCCAGCAAAAGAATGAAATACTGAAAGCACTTGGATAAAAGAAAAAAAAAATTTCATACAAAAATAAGCTCACAGTAGAGTTTTCAACCCAAACACTCAATGCAAGGAAAGTCTGGAGTTGTGTTTCAAGTCTTGAAGGAAAACAAATTCCAACCTAGACTGATATATCCTCCAAAACTATTTTTTTCAGAATCCAAGGAGAAATAAGATATTTACATGACAAACACCTGAAAAACTTCACAAATACAAAACTTTAAAAACTCCAAAAAATTCTAAAGAATATTTTAGAAAAAATAAATGAAAGTTACTAACCCATGAGACCATGCAGTGTGAACCTATTAGACAAGAAAGAAACTAAATGGAAAAGGGGAAAGCAAACAATGAAAGAGCCAAAAACATCATGGCAGCTCAAAATGAGTCCATATCAGTCACAAAAATCAATTGAGTCCAATGTCAGTGGACTCAATTCATTAATTAAAAGACAGAGACTGACAGAATGGTTTAAGAAGCAATATCCTACAAATTGATGCGTACAAGAAACACACCTAATTCAGGAAAAAAAGCCATAGACTGAAAGTAAAAGGATGGAAAACAGTTCTTCATGCAACAGAAAAGCAAGAGTGGCTGTCCTATTTGAAGACAAAATAGATTTCAAATCAAAACTGATTAAGAGAAACAAAGTAGGTCACTATATTCTTGTACAGGGCATAATCCAACAAAAAGAGATGATATTCATAAATATTTATGCACCAAATTTGAATATACACAACTATATAAAAATATTAATGTATATGAAAAGTCACATTAGCATGAATATAATCATAGTAGGGGACTTTAATACTCTGCTGTCACAAATAGATCCACTGGACAAAAATTCAATACAGAAACCAAACTTTTGAACAAATAGACTTAATAGATGTCTACAGAGTATTTCAATGCACAAAGTCATATATTATTTTCAGCTGCTCATGGATCATTCTCCAAAATAGACCACATGCTAGTTCACAGAACATGTTAAAGTAAACTCAAAGGAACTGAAGTCATCCTCTGTATACTGTCAGACCATAATGCCTTGAAATTGGAGCTCAATAGCAAAAGAAAGTCCAAGGCCCTCAAAAACACAAGGAAACTGAACAACACTGTGCTGAACAACCAATGAATCACAGAAGAAATTAAAGAAAACATTAAATAGTTTTTACAATTAAATGATAACCCCAGTACAACATACAGGAATTTATGGGACACAGTGAAAGCAATTCTACAAGAGAAATTCATAGCAATGAAAGCCCAGACCAGGAAAACAGAGCAAACTCAAATAAAGAATCTAATGCTTAATTTCAAGCTACTAGTAAAGGAGGAGAAAAACAAATCAAAAGCTCATAGGAGGGAGGAAATTATAAGGATCAGAGTAGAAATTAATTCAATGAAGACTAAGAGAACGATACAAAAAACCAACAAACTGAAGAACTGGCTCTGTGAAAGCTTAAACAAAATTGACAAACCCTTAGCCAACTTAATCACATACAAGGAGGAAAAGGCTCAACTCCATACTATTAGGAATGAAAAGGGGGAAATGACCACAGACCCATGGAAGTCGAGAGGATAATAAACACCTCCTTTGAAACGTTATACTCCAGTAAGATGGAAAATATAGGAAAAATGTACAGATTCTTAGACACATGTGAACTTCCGAAGTTGAACTGAGAAGATATAAAAATATTAAACACCCCAATATCAATCTATGAAATCAAAAATGTAACAAAAAACCTACCAACAAAGAAAAGTCCACCTCCTGATGGCTTTACTGCTGAATTCTACAAAACATTCAAAGAAAAATTAACACCAGTACTTTCAAACTCTTTAATGAAATCAAGAGGGAAGCAGTGCTCCCAGATTCATTCCTGGAAGCAACCATTACATTGATTCAAAAAGCAGAGATAGACCCAAGAAAAAAGAGAACTACAGGCCAATCTTCCTATGGAACACTGATGTAAAAATCCTCAATAAGATATTGGCAAACAGAACACAGAGAATCATCAAGAAGATCATACACCCTGACCAAGTTGGATTCATCCCATGGATAAAAGGATGTTTCAACATACATAAATCTATAATCAGAACATACTGCATTAACAGATTCAAGGACAAAACCTATATTGTCATATCAATAGATGCAAAAAAGCATGTGACAAAATCCAACACCCATTTATGATCAAAACTCTACAGAAAATCAGAACAGATTAACTTTATCTCAATCTAATAAAAGCTATTTATGAGAAACCAGCAGCCAGTATCACTCTAAATGGTTAAAACTAAAACCTTTCACACTAATATTACGACCACGACAAGGATGTCCTCTACCACCACTCCTGTTCAAAATAATACTGAAAGCATTAGCCACAGCAGTTAGACAAGAGAAGGAAATAAAAGGAATAAAGACAGAAAAGGAAGAAATTAAACTGTCATGATTTATTAATGGCATGATATTCTAGACAGAAGTTCCTAAAAACTCAACTAAAGGACTGCTACACTTGATTGCCAAATTTAGTAGTGTAGCTGGATACAAGGTCAATGCTCAAAAATCAATAGCCTTTGTATACACAAGCAACAGATTCACTGAGAAATTGGGGAGACAATCCCTTTTAAAATAGCATTCAAAAAATGAGAGATCTAGGAATTAATCTAACAAAGGAGATAAAGACCTCTAACCTGAAAACTATGAAACTATGAAAATGGAGATTGAAGAGGATATCAGAAAATAGAAAGACATCCTTTTTTTCTGATTCAGAAGAACCAATTTCATTAAAACGGCTATATTCCCATAACTACTATATAGATACAATGTAATCTTGATTGAGATCCCAACAGATCTACAGAAAATGAACTATAAATTCATCTTGAACCACAAGAGACCTAGAATACCAAAAGCAATTCTAGGCAAGTAGGACTTGGTGGAGGGTATCATTATCCCAACTTCAAACTATACTACAAAGCGATTCTGATGAAAACTGCTTGGCACTGGCAAAGTAACAGACCTGAAGATCAGTGGAGTAGATTCAAAGATCGAGAAAGAACTCCACATATAGTAACCCATCTCATCTTTGACAAAGGAACCAAATATCCTCAATGGAGGAAAGACAGTCTTTTTAACAAATGGTGCTGGAAAAACTGGGTTTTACCCTGCTAAATACTAAAGCTAGACCTCTTTCATCATGCACTAAACTAAAAACAAAGTGAATCAGAGACCTAAACATTAAAACAGAAACACTAAACCTGCTGCAAAACAGGTTAAGTAGAACTCTTGGAGACCATGGCTTAGGCAAAGACTTTATGAACAAAACCTCTATAGCAAGAGAACTAGTAGAAGGAATCAACAAATGGGATGCCATCCTATTAAAAATCTTCTTCACAGCGAAAGCAACCCACCAGCACAGTGAATAGAGAACCAATTATATGGGGAAAAAATTTTACCAGCTGTTTCTCAAAGGGCTACTATCTAAAATGTATAAATAGTTTTTAAAGTCAGCCTCCCCAAATTTAAAGACCCAATTCAAAAAATGTGCAGCTGAAATGAACAAACACTTTTTGGAGGAAGAAGTAAAAGCAACTAAGAAGCATATGAAGAATGTTCAGCATCATTGGTTATTTGAGAGATGCATTTGAAAACAACACTGAGATTTCATCTCACTCAAAAGGAATGGTTGCTATTATGAAAACAACCAACCACAAATGCTGGCAAGGCTATGGAGAGAAAGGACCCCTAGTCCACTGTTGGTGGAAATGTAGACTGGTGCCACCACTGTGGAGATCAACATGGAGATTTCTCAAAAAATTAGGATCAAAGGCCCCATTTGATCTTGCTATTCCCTTGCTTAGGATATACAGGAAAGAATTAAAATATTCATATCACAGTGATATATGTACACCCATGTTTATAGAAGCTCAGTTTATAATAGCTAAATCTTGGAAACAATCCAAATATCCATCAACTGGAGACTGGAAAAAGAAGATGTAGGTTTTTTTTTTTTTTTAATAAAATGGAGTATTACTCTGCCATAAAGAATGATAACGTTGAGTCATTTATATTCAAACAGACATACCTTGAGGACATACTTCCAAGTGAAATAAATAGGTCACATATAGGTAAATAACATATCTTTTCTCTGATATGAAAACCTGAAGGTGATATTGAATTCTTGAATATATGATAGATATTGTGAAATAGAAAATATTCAAAGGAAAAAGGGAGTAGGGGTATGTAACAAGATAAAATGTGATGGTAAGTAAAGGAAACAAAGCTTATGTATAGAGGGGGCATAGGATTATAGGGTGGGCATGAGAATGGGAAAAAAATGAGAACTATATCATGTCATATGTTGGTACAAATTCTCAATGTCAAATGTGGTCGTGATGTGTCTATAAAATGTAGCAATAAAGAATTCAATTAAAAATACTATGAAAGAAGAGAGAAAAGGAAGGAAGGTACTTAATTAGATAGGAGTTCTTTTAGTATTATTCTTGAAATGACTAGAATACAAGTTGATTTTCTAGATTTTATTCCAATTATGTTAGAAAAATCCAGCAAGTTTCTGAGAACATAGAATGATGCTAAATTAAATATCGTGCCCCCCTCTTTAAAAATAACACAGTACCATTTCTGTGGTTAGGAGAATCAAACGCTTAAAAGCAGACGGCATTTCTTTTGCCTATAGACTTGCAACTGTGGCCGTAAAGGGTTTATTGTGAGGTGAAGTTGCCCAGAGAGCGTGACTGTCTGGAATTCACATTCCATGTGGCCAGAAAGAAGCATGTAAATGCCACAGCTGTCATTCCCTGAAGGTGCCTGGCGTCAGAGAGACTCTGCTGTGGAAGGGACCCCACCATCTACAGAGCAAGAACTGGCTTGGTGCTTTTCTCTAGGTTCCTACTGAACCTTCTTCTGCACTGACAACACTATCCAGTTCTCCCAGACTTTGATCTTCTTGGGTAACACAGTCACTGTCCACATCAAAGCTCTGAGGAAGATTCACTGCTCCACTGAAATTGCAAATACTTCTCAAAAACCAGAGCAAAAAGCTTTCCTTGAAATAGCATCCTGGTATATGACACTTTTTCAGTGCAGGCAGTCTCAAGGTAGATGGAAAAAAAAAAAAAAGATACACTACCACAACTTCTTCAGGAACTTATCAGTTCTATGCTTAAGAAACACATGACAATAATTCAAAGAAGTCCTAATAATCCCATATGGTTTACTTGCACTAGAATTGAATATACGATTGAAAATACAATCCTGCTGTTCCTAGTAAACCACCAGTGGCAGCCTTCTGATAAGAGATAATGCCAGGTAAGGTCATCTATTTCTAGGGCCAGCAAGATGGGACTGGCTGAGTGGTCTACCCACCTCCTGAAATGAAAACAGCTGGATTTTCTTTCAAGCAGGTTTTTCCCCAAAGAAGAGTGATACTTACTTGAGTGACAGTAAATGATCTTAGCTTGTTAGATTATCTAAACCTTTTTGCTTTTTTAAAACAATACTTTATTGCTTTTTTAAAAACACACATAAAGAGTTCAGCAACTATTTTCCAGATTTTTCATCAATAGCTTTCTATCTATTACTATTTCTAGTAGGGTATCTGTACTTCATCAACAAATTAATTTTTCCTATTCCTACATAAGAGTATGTAAAATTACAGAACTTTAAACAGAAATTGTGAATTAATGAAATATTTGTTTTTAAAGATACTTTAAATCTGTAGAATTTGTATCCCTCTTGAAATAATTTTTGTATACTTTCTCTTCTTTCTCCTCACTTCATAAATATGAAATTTCAGGGCCGGGGATTTATCTCAGTGGTTCCGATGCCTGTCTTGCAAGTGCAAGGACTCGGGTTCGATCCCCGGTGACCACAGACTATACTGAGTGTGGAGACTCATGCCCAGCAGCAACCAGTACCACATACCACAGTGCTGGGTGTGGTGGCTCACGCCTGTAATCCTAGCACTCGGGAGGCAAAGCAGGAGGATTGTTGTGATGTGAGTTTGAGGCTGAGCTCAGGGCCAGCCTGAACCACAAAGCGAGATCCTGTCTCAAAACAAAAACAAACAAACAAACAAAAAAACTAAAAACAAAAAAAAAATGAAATTTCAGCCACAAAGTCTGAATTACAAATAATTTCACACACAAATTTACTAATCTTTCCTTTAACTTTAGTAAACTCAGAGCAGAATTTGGTATCTTTAAACAAGAATATCTGGACAAGTAACAGTTACCTTGTTTACTAAGTCCCATTTACAGGTTTGTGTTTTAGGGCAGAACATGGACTTATGAACCAGACAAACATTTCTTAAATGAAAGGATACAGTTTAGGTTTGCTGTACTAACTATCTCACTTATTTATTTAGAAAATGTGTGAATGGCCAGAGAAACTCTTTTTCTTCCTAAAAGTAGATGAACTGAGTAAAAACAAACTAGTTACTTTGTCAGAAATAACTGCATTAACTTCAGAACGCATTCCTAGATGGCTGGTCTTAATAAAGTTTATTACTAATTTTATTAGTCCAGAACAGAAATCGCTAGTATAAAATTATTTTTGCCTCCCAAAATAGCAACATCATGTGTTTAAACTTGAAAAATCATCTTGGATTAAAAGATTTACCCCAGAATAGTAGCAGAGCTGGAAGCCAGATGAAGCCCCAGCTCCCCACCAGGTCGCCTCCTATTTTCAGCTCAGAGAACCACTTCCCTTAGCAGCTGTCATCCTTCAGTACTTCCGTTCCTACTTTTAAAATGCTGGTATTTAAAAGACATGAACAGCATTAAAGGACTTTCTTGGTTGGGGTGTAATAAAAATGGGAAAAAGAGTTTTAGCCTCTGGCTTACTATTGTGTAGGGTTTAACTGGATTAGACATTCAACTTTTCATACATGCTTCTGAAAATAATATACACTGGGGTTCTTCATTAACTAGCAGCTAATAATTGTAGTTGCTAAATGTAAAAACTGAGTACAGAATATGAAAAACTAAAAGAATAAATAAAACACATAGTTAGAAACAGATATTCTGCTGAGTACTATTAGTTCATATTCAGATATCCCCAATATCATGCACTCACACTGTGACCCAAAAATACACCTGTCCTCTCTCAAACTAGGGTGTTGGGTATTCTGTCCCAGCAGCAGTGTATTTATATTTAAGTAAAACACTTTTACTTAAAGTTGTGTGTGGTTCTCCATCTTCCCGGACAGTTCCTTGAAGTGAGATTACTAGACAAAAGTTTACAAGGCTCAAACCAACAAGATTCCTACAGAACATGTTTCTGTTCCCATGTTCATGAGCCACTTCTTATTAGGTGCAGACCCAACCAATCCCATGCAACGTTGTGTAGGTCCACCTATCACTTAGTCTTCTTTTTTCATAAGCCAGCACATCATATTCTCTGTTCGTGTTTTGATTTGTATGGTTCCACTGATCGCTGTGAATAAAACCTGCACCAATATATGAGAAAAATTTATATATAATGTATAAGGGAGATACTGCTTATAAGATGTTCCTTTAGAAGAGTAAGTTCCAGCAAACATGACAAATAACTGCTCCGTGACACCATCATAAACTGCACTTACTCTCCTAGATTATTCTGTGTTTCTCCAGATTCAACCTGGGGTGTCTGTATATACAAATATATCTGCGATTATCACCACCTCACTTCTAGTCAACCTAACTAACTATCCACTAACTCTGTGAACTTGTGATGGAGATGCTGTTTCCTACCCAGGATTGTCTTAATGTGCATTTAGACCTATTTCTCCTCAAACATTAACAGCTGAACTCAGTTTCATCATTCAGTTAAAACACTGTTAAATTGAACAGCCACCTACAAAGAGCAAACCAAACTCTGAGAATACTGCCATGAAGTTAATTCTACATAACTTCCTAAGCCTTTTCACCTTATCTGTATATATTCCTACCAAACCCTTGTGCATTATTTCAAATTAATAAATTTTCTCCTTTAGTCATTTCAAGTAAAATTCTTTCACCTTTTGAATTTTCTTTCCCCCTTTGATTTAGGGGGAAATATTTAATCTTCTCATCTTGTATTTCTACTGTCTTTCATTTCTTAGTCATCCACAGTGATTTGTAAATATAAAGTAGTATTACCCAGCCACTGACTTTATTCCATCTATACAATAAAGGAAATAACATAAAATTCATAGAATTTAGCACAAACTTAAAAACTATTATCTTTTAGTTAGAATAATTATATGCTATTTAAATTTAATTAATTGGCATGGTACTATAATAAAAACTTACTATAACAATGTTACTATAATAACAAAAGTAAGTTATGACTAAGTATGATTTTTATATTGTAATTTATTAAATAAGATTAACTAAAAATTCTTATGACAGAATCAATTATCCATATGAAATGGGAAAAAAATGTCCCTCTTTGCTGACCAGAAATTATTTTTGAGATTCATGATTTAAAATTTAATATTTTTGCCAAAAATTTAATTTTCACAACATATTTTTATTAAATATAGAATAAGTTTAACATTCCAATCTAGAAGCAGACATTTTTAAGAAGCTACACTTCCAGAAAGAAGTAGATTTGATTTTTCTCTATTATTTCAGTAAGGTACAGCTAAGAATTCTGAAACTAAAACAAGAGGGTACAAGCGGATGATGAAGTGGAACAAGACCAGACCATGAGATGTATTCCTTTCAAACAAAAGTAAGGAGAAGCAAGTTCCTTAGCACTTTGCCTCCCACAAAGAAGGGATCGGAAGAAGCTGGTAAATGAAAGTGACACACAGAAATAAAAAAGCAACCAAGAAACATGTTCTCCCTTTAGCTAAGTCGCTGAGAAAGGGCCAGTTCTTGAAGACTGAAGACTTGATAATAACTGCTTTATTCCATGGAAAAACTGGTCCCACTGCATGGCCTGTGCCAGCAGAGGTGTTTGGAGAACCAATGCCCACGCTCCAAGCTACAGAGAAGCCCCTCATTCAGACTGTGCCCTGTCAAGTCGGTGCATCTGCACATCCATTTCCATAGGGAGTGAGGGGGAGCTGGACCCTTACACCTGCAGGGCAGTGAAACAGGCTGCCGAGAAACAGGCTGAGAGCAACGCCAGAGGGCACCTGGGGACCTGCGAGTGGTAACTGAAACAGCTAAGGGACACTCGGTGTCACTGAGGGGGTTCATATTTTCTGGGTCTTTCTGGCTGTTTATTTTGTCCTCATAGGACCAAGAATCAAGCCTACAGCTGCATTCTGTATCACCACCCACCGCTTTCATCTTAACTTGACCATGAGAGACTACCTAAGCACCTAAATAGCTCACTGGGCTGAAAGTCGTGGTCCTTCTGCTTCAGGATCTCAGAGTGCTGAGACCATAGTGTGTGCTCCACTGACTTCCTTCAGATTTCAAAAGAAGGGCTAAAAGAAGGAAGAGCTGTAAAAAGTGCTTTAAAATAATAGATAAAAATGTCTTACAATTGGCAAAAAAACCAAAAAAACAAAAAAAAAAAAACATAATCCTACAGATGTAGAAACCTAAGCAAAAGCCAAACCTATTTCTCTCTCTCAAATGAGTGGAACACTGTATCAAAATGTACAAAATCTGAGAGGAACATTAAATAACAATTAAAGAATCAATCTATTAGGAAGATACAGCAACCTCAATACACATGCATCAAAAATAGTGGAAGCCAAGGATAATGCCACACACCTATATTTCCAGAATTTGGGAGACTGAGGCATGAGGATCGTCAAGAGCTTGAAACCTGCCTGGGCAACACAGAGAGTTCAAACAGCCTAAACTACACAAGAAAACTCTACCTAAAACAACACAAAAAACAAAAAAAACTAGAAAACAAAAGCACCAAAGTGGCAAATAGCTGAAATAAAGACTGAACAAGCTGAAAAGAAAAACAGACAAGCCACAACTTTATTTGCAGACTTCAGTTCTCAAAATTGACTGAACAATTAGATTAAAAAATAAAGATACAGAAGAATTCAGCAATGCCATCAACAACAGGATCTAATCAACATGTAAGGAACACCAGAAAGTACATTCTTCTCAAGTGTCTATGAAAAATACACCAAGTTAGACCACATCACAGTTTGTAAACTTCAACTAGGTGATCTGAGCTATAAGTTATAACACAGTGTGTCAGTGTGTTCTATGATCCAAATGAAAATTGTATGAGAAATCAACGACAAAAAGAGCATTCAAATACCCAAACACTTGGAAGCTTAGCAAGATACTTTCAAATAATTCATGGGTCAAAGAGAAAGTCTGACTGAAAAACACAGCAATGGAAAGACAATGAAAATGTGGCACATGAACACACACGAGGTACCAGTGACACAACGCTGACAGGGAAGTGTGTGACACTACACATTTATCTTAGAGGAGAGGAGAAGGTGAAAGCCAAAATTTAAGGGTTTTTTTGTCAAGAACTTAGGAAAAAAAAAACAGGTAGAGGTCAGTCAGTTAAAACCAATAAAAATTTTAAAAAATAGTGTAATAAGTCTCAGGGGTTTTTTTTGTTTTTGTTTGTTTGTTTGTTTTTTTACTTTACAATTTCTCTTAAGTAAAAACATGGTGTTCTGGAAAGAACAATAATATTTACCAGTCATCAAACACAAACAAAGAACATAGTTATTAGTATCATAAGTAAAATTGAGGATAACATGAGTCTCAGATATCAAACAGTAATAAATACCATGAACAACTTCACAGACACAAATTTGAAAATTTAAAATGAGTCAGTTCCTCAGAAAACATCAAGTATTTATACATTCAATATAAAACCATTCACATTGTAACCATTTACCAAGTTAAATTAGTAACTTAAAACTTTTTACAAAGAAATTCTCCAGGTCCAAATGTTTTAGCTAAAGAATTATCCCAAACACTGAAAGAAAAGTACCATAAATTCTACTCAGTCTTCTCTATGAAACAGAAGAGAATACATTCTGATTCATTTTATGATACCAAAATCAATCAAGATCAATTTAAAAAGAAACAAGAGTTCTATACACCAAGATGTATACCATGACCTAGAAACAATTCTGAAAAATGTGTTAGAGAATGAAGTCTACACAAAAAAATTAATTATACATAATAACCAAGTAGTCTCTACCTAAAGCAGATTAACAGCCCACAGGACCACTGCTCAGAAGTGGTTCCCCAGGATCATAAACTTGTTAACATTATTATATGACTTTTAGTGATGGCCTTCACTTTTTGACTGCAGTACCTCTATGGGAACTGTGTAGATGATGACAAAACACTGGGCATTGGATGGCATGGCACTGTGCTAACATTCTGGTGGGCTGCAGCCCAGTCAAAGACTATCATTGGATGTTACCCAGGCCTGCAAACTGGCAATGAAATGCAGCAATCACCAGAAACAGCATTTCAACCTACTTCCAGATCTGTGTGCCTGTGAAGATACCTGTGCCTTGTCAGACATGTCACTTTTCTTTTTCATTACTAAACCTGTGCTTGTTTATTTCATAAAATATGTTAAAATAGTTTTTAGTATGATAGGTATAGTATAGGAAATACAAAAGTGAAGTAAATTGTAATTTCTCATGCTATCATAATTATATACACAATATTGCTAAAATTTTATAAAACATAAATCTAAAGTTCTGATTTTTATGTCCATTAACTATGTAATATATTTTATATTTAGTACAAGACAATTTTTCTTCACTCAGTGCAGCCCAGCTAAGTCAAAATCAAATACTCATGATGGAAATAATGAAAAATGGGTTTCAAAAGCACATTAAGAAGCTGAAGAAGAAAGTCATATAATCAGTTGCTGCATACAGATCTGAACAACTCAACACTCATTCATAAAAGAATTCTTAGAAACACAGAAGTACAGGGGAAATGTCGAAGTTGATAGAAAACTAAAGCATCTATAAAATTATATAGCACAAGTTTAATGGTAAAAAAGTTACTAGTAAAATTAGGCAAAAGAAAAATACTTTTAATCTTACCACTTTTACTGGAAATAATTCTTGAAACTGTCAGGGAAATAATACAAAACAAAGATATAAACAATGTGTAGATAGGAAGTGAAAAAATAAAAGTGTCAATATCTGCAAATCATGTTTGTCTACACTGAAAATCCTAGAGAATCTACAAAGCAAAATAAAATATAAAGACTCAGAAATAAGTAAGTTGAAATAAGTAAGTTGAGACACATTATAATCAATTTTATCATGCAAGCAATGAGCATCATGATATAAAAAAGGATAATGAAGTGAATTAAATATATGAAAAATGTTTCAAAAATGTATTACAGTAAAAGATATATTGCTGCCAATTCCTCTCAAAATACTCCCCTCACTTCAGACATGCTTGGTCCATCATTTATGCCACATTCTGAACTAGCTCTGGAAGGCTTTGTATGCCTTTATGAGGTACAATAAAAAGTACAGTGAATGGAACTGCCAAGCGCTAGCCAACAAAAAGTCCAGCTTGCAAAAACATTTCACTTGATTTACTAGATCTGGCAACACACAACTCCCAGTCAATGAGAGGTAAATGTTTTGTACAGATTCTGGACATTGAGGCAGCTAGGACAGCGCAACTACAGGCTTTCAGGACAAAGGACTCCAGAGCTGCTTCAGAGAGTGGAGAGAAGATGTGTGTACTCAAACAGAGGGGAGTGTTTTGAAGAGAGTTAAGAGCAGTGTGGCTTTTACTACAGTAATATTTAAAATTTAAACATTCACCACATTTTTGGATCACAACTCAAAGAGCAGGTAGAAAGTAATAAAACAGATGCATGATCTGTATCCTAAAAACCAATAAAAATTTAATGAAAAAACTTATGATTTAATAAATATGCAGCCATGTTGATGTATTAGATGACTAAAAAGTGTAAGGTTGTCAGTTCTCAACTGATGAGCACTAAATACAGTTCCTATGAAAATATCACACATTTTTTGTACATGTCAAGATTATTGTAGCTTATGTGTGTCAAATAAACCAAAACATCTAAAATAAGTTTAAAATTTGTAAGTAGGGAAGAATCAACTTTAACAATTTCAAGACTCATTTTCCAGCTACAGTAATAGCAATGTGATACCAAAATGACAGATACTCCATCAATGGAACCATACAGTAAGCTCACAAACAGTCCAAGGAGAAGGTGCACACTGATTCTTCTCATAAAGGTGCAAAAGCAGTTTAATTCAAGAAACTCAGCACTTCTACACACTGGTGCTGAAGCAATGGGTATCCACAGGCAAGAAAATCATCTCCAAACTGTCATACCTTGTGTGAAAACTAAGAAAAGAGATCATAGCAATGTAAAAAAATAAAACTTCAGGGAAAAAAACTGGAGAAACCTTTAGAAAACCAGCATTATGTAAAGAGTATATGATATGAAAAGTATGCTTCACACAATGAAAAAACATTAAGTGAACTTCACTGAATTTTAAAACTTTGACTCTAAGAAAGTCTCTAATACAAGGATGAAAAGCAAATTACATGCTAAAGGGTTGTATTACCAAATTCTGCATTTGACAAGAGAAAAGCATCTAGAATATATAAAAACTGTCAAAACTCAACATTGAAATATAAATAATCCAACTCAAATGCCCATCAACTGAAGACTGGATAAAGAAGATATGGTTCTTTTCTAGAATGGAGTATTATTCTGCCATTAAAAATGATAAGATTGAGTCATTCATACTCAAATGGATGTACCGTATAGCATCCTCAGAAGTGAAATAAATAGGTCACAGATATGTAAATATTGTATCTTTCTTTTGTATGAGAAAATGAAGATGTAAATGAGTTCTGGTATATATCGTTGATAATGTAAAACAAAATATTTAAAAGGAAAGAGGGTGTAGGAGTAAATAACATGGGGGAAAAGAATGTGATAGTAATTTAAAAAAGGAAACAAAGCTTATGTATACAGAGGGGTGGGGGTTGCAGGGAAGATGGGGGAAGGGAAAAGATGAGAATCAAGTCATGTCATATTCTGGTACAAACTCTCAATGTTGAATGCGATGATGATATGTATTCATAATGTACCAATAAAGATTTGAATAAAAAAAATTAATCACATTCCTGAGCTTGCCTTGCAAGTGCAAGGGCCTTGGTTCCATCCCCGGTAACCACATGCAATGCCTGGTGTGGAGATTCACACCCACTAACAATCAGTAGCACATGCCACAATGCCAGGTGTGGTGGCTCATGCCTGTAATCCCAGCTCTTGGGAAGCAGACAGAGGAAGATTGCTGTGAGTTCAAGGCTGAGCTCAGGACCACCCTGAACTAGAAAGTGAGACCCTATCTCAAAAAAAGAAGAAACAAAGAAAGAAAGAAAGAAAGAAAGAAAGAAAGAAAGAAAGGAAGGAAGGAAGAGAGAGAGAGAGAAAGGAAGAAAGAAAGAGAAAAATTAATCACAGCTTCTTTATCAAGAATTACTCGGCGATAAGGAATGATAAATGAGAAATATTTATACTTAAATGGGTGTACCTTGATGCCATACTCATAAGTGAAATAAACAGGAGACAGATATGTAAATAACATATTATTTCTCTAGTGAGAAGCTGAAGGTATAAATGAGGCCTGAAATGTATGATCGCAGGGCCTAGGGAAGTAGCTCAGTAGTGCCACACTTCTCTCACAAAATGCATGATAGGAATTGTGGAATAGGAAGAAAATGCTTGAAGGGAAAGGTAGCCTGGTGGAGGCAGGGGAAAGCAAACAAGGGAAAGAAAATAACTTGATGGTAAAAAGGAAAAAATAGAGATAAACCTTATGTATATGGGGAGGTCAAGGTTGTTAAAAACGTGCACGAGAATGGGAAAAAATAAGAGTCAAGGTATAATATGTATAGGTACAAATTCCCAATGAGGAATGTGATCATAACGCATTCCTAAAATGTACCAATAAATTCAATCTATTAAAAAAGTGAATATTATGTGTTCTTCATATGTAAATTAAAAGGTAAGTATGGGGATTAAAAAGTTCAATTGCATTTATATTTTGGTGATAACATATATATTGGTAATTATGTCATTCCAAATTCACTGTTTAACTAAATACTTCTAATAAAGTTTATTATCTAGAAAGTTATGCTATTCCTTGTCAGAGATGCAGTTTTTAAAACATAATGAATGAATATAAAAATAGAAGTGTGACCATTTAATGTTACATCTAAGTTAATGTGGTACAGAACTAGAGAATATGACAAATGCATTTTCAACATTACGCTAATGGATTTCCATGAAAATTGATCATAAGACTTCATCATTTTTCACACTTTCAAGTTATTCATATGCCATTCACAATGTGATAGGAAGGAATATCCATGCACCGATTTTAAATTAAATGATATATTATTTTTCAATTCCTATTTGTACGGACAAGTGATATATCTATAATTTACTATAGGATAAAGATTCTACAAAAGGTGAGTTTCTTCATTTAATGACACATTCTGATATTTATCAAATGTATATGACCAACAACAATGTTTTGTTAAGTATTCTGCAGAACGTTCTCTCTGATGTATGGTCTACAAAAAGTATCACCTTCATTCCAGTACATTTAAAAATTCCTGCCACTGTGTTGACTGGCAAATGCTCACCGTGTATGTCTGTGTGGAAAACCTACTCGATGAAACTGATTCCACAGGTCTTGTTCTGAGGAGCAAGAATCCAGAAATAGTAAAGCTGTGGCCAAAACAATTCTGGGTTCAGTTGAGTTCGTTCGCAGCCTGGGTTTAGGAGCCTCTCAGATTTTCTTCTGTAGTCAGGGCTGTGTGCCCAGGCAGCCTCTGTTTCTGCAGGCTCACTAAAGCAGTAGGGCGTGAACCCCCCACCTCTCCCTGAAGCTCTCTGTGTGGGGCTGACAGTATCAGAAGAGCCTGGGTCCCAGGGACTCTGGAGTGGAGCCCCTGCTGACCTGCTATGGACAGTGCAGTGCCTTAGAGCACAACTTTACTTTTCTAACCAATCCTACAACTGAATCCCAAGAAATGAAATCAATACACAAGGAGATGATATAGGGTCAAAATCATAGATTTTAGATATTCAAGTCCGTATTAACTTTATACCAGCTACACATACTTGTCAAGAAAAAATTTTTTTATATGTTGAGATCTTCATTAAATATTCTTTTCCAGACTACATGACAGATATTGCAACAAGCTCACAGGTAGAGGGAAACAAAAGAGACAGAATTAACAGTCATACACAGGAAGAAAGCACTAAGTAGGTAATAGGTATTTTAAAATGTAGCAATTTTGCATTTAATATAAAATAGCTGTGTGTGTAATTTCTACCTCCATGCAAAATCTCATTTTAAAAGAGAGTAAAAATGTGGTGATTATACTAACAAAAAAAGATTGTCTCATAGAATGACAGACTAGATAGCAAATCAAATCAAACATTTCTTGGTTCTCTTGAGAAATGAAATCTGTCTGAAAACTAATTACTAAACTATTTCAAAATTAGTTTTGGAACAGAAAATTACTCTAGACAAATTGAAATATATTTCACTTAATTCTATTTAAATGATATAGTTAAAATTTTTCATCACTAGCCAAATTATTTTTATTGATGCTGCAAATGAAACATTACTTCATTACAGTTTTTCTTAAATGCACAAAAATATTTTATTTGTAAATTATACTTTGGTTTGCATTAATGAATTACTTTCTGCCTATACTGATAAATATAATGTGTTTTCTTCAATGTAGAGGAAAAATATTATTTAACAAATTAACTTATTAATTTGCTTTCCACTTTTCAAAATCTAAAAGCCCTTCTAAAGACTTCCAGGAAAATTTTATAATAAATATATGTATACTAAGTTATTTGATTATC
Source organism: Petromus typicus (assembly GCA_004026965.1). Taxonomy (NCBI): domain Eukaryota; kingdom Metazoa; phylum Chordata; class Mammalia; order Rodentia; family Petromuridae; genus Petromus; species Petromus typicus. The sequence goes on from PVIR01004933.1 coordinate 38,683, forward strand.
CTAAAAATGGATCCAATATGTATAATAATATTCTTTAAGATATAATATAATGCCTACACTTAATGTGAAAATGAAAAAAACTACATTAATCAAAATTTTGCCTGCCACATACTTTATCATTAAAATGTAGAGTAATGCTAGGTTTCTGAAGCCAATAACATGTGATTAGAAAACTTTTTAAACTGAATAAATTCAAATATATTTCCTACCAGAATTGAGTGAAACATGAGTATCTTATAATTAGATATGCAATTAAAGTTTCTAACTAAAAATATGTAATTGACTTAATGTTCTAACAATGAAAGAAAACAACCAATTGTATCAGTCAACCTAGTAAGCAAGAGCCTATCTTCAGAGCCTCTCAACATCTCAACTCTAGTGTCCTGGACATGGAAAGCCAGCTTATTACCACTCTCCACTCAACGACCATCCTCACTCCGGTGTGCTGTTCTCTCCACACCTGTGCTCCAGTGTAGTGCTTCTCAAATGCTTCTGTCCATATCAATTTCTCTAGAAAGTACACTGGCAGAAACCAGTGAGACTATATCTGGCCAGGAACATGTCAGACCCAACACCACAGAGCTCAGCTGTGTACTTCTGGAGTTAAGTCCATCGGATAAAACCTAACAAGTTGAGACTTCACATTTTGGGGAAATGAAAAAAAAAAAACCATGAAAAACTCTCCTGAGTAATTTCTCAGTAATAGCTCTCCTCCACCAAAAACCAAAAACAAAGAAACAAATCTAGAAAAATGGCCAGCCTTGTGTTCAATGACCAGAGAACTCAGGTAGCTAAGAGGCTTCTGGTAAGTAATGGAAAGCATTAAATATTATGAGTATTAGTTAGGAGGCAATCGTTAAATTCCCAAGCATTTTTGTGCATAATGTCTGTGATTAATGCAAAAACCACAGATAAGTGTGCAGTGTCATATTACTCTGCACATTTTTTAAAAAATACGTTTCTCTGGGGGATATAAAACAGCCTGCTTTGAGTAAGGTCTAAGTATCAAATACAAATCTGTGACAAAAAAGATTACAAAAGTTGAATGTTTAGTTAGAATTCCATCTTAAAATGGATTAATCATTATACTACAATGAAATTTTGAAGAATAAATAAATATGAGGAACTGTACCTAAAAATAATTCATTCTTTCTATTTTTTAACACCTAACAATGACCAACTAAAATGCTAAGCAATAAACTGGTTTAAAAGCTACAGACATTAAATAGTGTTGTAACATTATAAGTCAGTGTATATAAATTGAACTGAAACACTATCCCGTAATTTAGAGTAATAAGTAAATAACAATAATCCACTTAATTTTACTATTTAAGATCGTATTTTCTCTTGTACATGTTAGTAATTATTAATAACCAATAATTATTTTATAATGGTATATTGTTTTTATTTTGACTTATTCATAGAGCTAGCTTGATGATTTCTTTAAACAGCAGAAAACTCAATGCATTTAAATTCCATTTCACCATGTTAAAGCAAAGTGATGTCACTAAATGTTCTGTTATACACGTTCAATGATACTCTACTTCTTTTGTAGAGTTTTTTACTCTGCAAATACTTTTCATGTTTGTATTCATGCAGCACAGCTAAACCCTACACTGTAGTTATAAAACTTAATGAAAATTTTACAAAACAGAACAGTCTTTGAAGACAGAAGTCTAGCCGTCATCTTCCCCAAAGTGCACAGATCCCTAAGTTAAAGTAATATTAGCTTAAGAAAATCCTATTTCTACAATAACAGCTATACTTTAATGAACTAATTGTAACTACCCATATTTTGAACACTAGAGGGAGTATATAAAATAAGAGAAGCACACATTGATTTTATCTACTTCCTCAGTATCTTACACATTAGGCTCATCAGATTGTTTTTTCAGTAAAAGAATATTCAAAACTTATTTATTCAGTAACTAGTATTACTTTTTAAATATTACTTTGTACTTAAAGTTTGTAAAAACTAAGGGCAAGAAGCCATGCACACTATTCAAGAAGAAAAACCTAGTGCATGCTGCTAAAGAGGACACACTTTCTCTTAAGTTATGTATTTAATTAGAAGAAATTAGAATTATATCTTTTACAAGATGTCATTTTAAATATTTCACTTCTCGTGTGTGTGTGTGTGTGTGTGTGTGTGTGTGTGTGTGTGTGTGTGTGTGTGTGTGTAAGTGTGGTACCAGGGAATTGAACTCAGCACCTTGCATTTGCCCAGCAGGCACAGTGCCCATGAGCTAAATCCCTGGCTCCCTTTATGTGTCTCAAATTGTTTAAAATAATTCCCTGTATCAACCTCAAAATAGATTCTCAAATCAGGACCAAGGCTTTTTCATAATGATGAAACTCTAATATTCCAGGAAAAATTTATAGTTTATATGGGCATAATATCTCCAGAATTGTCAGATGGGATGGTCCACTTGTGACAGAGGTGAAGATTGACCAGCTCATGTTTTTAATTCCAACCTGTGTCTGATGCACAATAAGCCCACAGCATATCAGCTGCACTGAGAGGCCTAGAACATTCATTGCCTATTTCTCAAAACAAAAAGACAGGTTGGTTTAATATGGATAGAAGATGCTGAAATCAAAATAGGGAAAACAGGAGTTCCCTCCAGCCAGTGTTTAAAGTACCACCTTTTTACAGGCAGTAAGGTAAAGAATCCACAGATAGTGTATTCAATATATAGCTATCATATGTCCAGTCTCTGCAGACAGTAGATTCCCAGTGCAGAGTAAAAGGCAACTTTCTGAACATCTGGAACTTGGGAGAGTAAGTTGAAAGCTGTAAAAGATCCGGTTACTTATTAATTATGTAAGAAGGGTCTACCGAACATCAGCCACTGCTCTCAGAACTGGAGATCACAAACAAAACAGAATCCCTTGAGCAAAGTTTCACAAGGTGAAAGTGAGCTCAAAAGTGGACACAGTCATGAAAACATGCATAATGTGCTTGTCCATTGTCAGCAAGACCACAGCACTGAGCATAGAAAGCTGGCAAGAAGCCCATCAGAACAGAGGTCAGAAAAGTAGCAGGGCAGAGAAGAGGGTCCTGTCAGGCCTTGTAACCACTGTGAGCACTTTTTACCAAAAAGAGAAAATACTACTGGGATCTGAAATGAGTAATGTAATCTTGCTTTACCCTGACTGCTGAGCTGAGAAAAAGCTTAAAGAAGAAAAAGAGAAGGGAAATGGTCAGGACAGCAGGTAACAACCCAAAGGGCAGAGGATGCTGGCATGTCCCAGGGTGTTAGGTCAGATTCTGGAAAGGCTCTGAGGCAGATGCCAGCAGGCTCCATGCTGAGCTGGACACAAGTGAGAGAAAGAAGAACTGACAAGGGCCCCAAGGCCTAGATTCCTGCAAATGGTGCAGGGAAGCCTCCAGCAGACCAGATTTGGAGGAGGAAAGAGATCAGGACCTGGCTCTGGACACGGTGAAGTAAAAATGACACACAGACACTTAGTGTACATGGCTGACTACTCACACACAAGTGCAAATGTGCTGGTGAAGGTCTGAGTTGGACACAAAAATCTAAGCCCCCTGGACATATTACTGAGACCATCACAACAGAATAAAAGCATCAAGAAAAACAGTGCTTTTTAAAAAGATAAAAATTTAATTAGGACACTCCAGAAAAGGAATGAACAATGGGAACAGAGAATGGAGAGTTAGAGAGGTGAGAAAGCATGGCATTCCTCAGGCCAAGTGAAGAAACATCATAGAACAACTGTCAAAGGTGAACAGGTCAGAGAATTAACTGTGTCACAGGACAGAGAATTAACTGTGAGATTAAATACTACAGAGTCAACGACAAACTGATAGATGGAGCTATGTACAGTGGTAAAGGGACAGCCTGACTGGAGCTGGGGTAGGGAGTAAAAGGGAGATGAGACATGTTGTTGATGATAGCTAACTCAAGTTTCTTGTAAAAATGAAAAAAATGGGCTGATAATGCTCAGAAGAGGCAGGACCAGAAAAAGTTTGATTACTGTTTTTTTCAGTTGCATACTGATAGGAATCATCTAGCAGAATAAAGCAAGGACAGCAGAAGAGAGACAGGGTAGGAATACAATGATTTTCTTGGGTGGATTAGAAAGAAGTCTGGCACATGCATCAGGGACCTTTTAGAATGAGTATTACTTTGAATTGGATCCTCAAGTTCAAGTTATTCAACAGATAATGAAAATGAGCTTGAGCTGTTCTACTGAAGAGTACATGGGTCTTAAGTAGCTGGGAAGACCACTAGATATTAAAAAGAAAAACACAAAAAACAGTGGTCAAGTAACAAGCAAATATGCAGTGGTGGGATGACAACAGCCCAAGGAGTGTGCATACCACACTGGGTAGAATATTGGGTACTTTATGCTACTCACTGAAGAGGAGAAGGAAATGTGGCAGGGTGCAAAGGACTTGATGGCTGGAGGTCACTTTAAATTTTAACATTTGATTTCTAAACGGTAAAGGAGTGGGACAATTCTTTTACTTGAACAAATAGAACAAATTAAATAACTTGAGTTTCAGTAAAACTTATGGGAAAGATAAAGGTAAGACCAACATGCATGTATGCCTCAGCGATGAGAGATGTCGCCCTGCAGCTAGGAGAAGTTTAGATTCTTTTGCACTGTCTCCCTGGCATGTCTGTCCAAAAGACACACTTTGTCACTGCACATTCTTGGGTGTGCTGATGCTTTGCCATTTCACCTGCTCATTTTGGCAAGGAATCTCAGGGAAATCCCACGAGTGCTGTTAACTTTGGGGTGGCCAGTGTGTCAAGTAGCTGACTGATCCTTTCTCCCAAGTATAACACATGAATCATCACATCCTTCCTGCTCTTCTATTACCAACAGTCAGCTTCTTGACATTGCAAAGACTATGTCAACACAGCAGTGCTACAGCTTCATCCATTTTTCAGCATACTTATTGGTAGTGAAAGTATTTAGCCAAGTTCCTCAAAGATATGGTGCATGGATAGAGTAGTAAGCAAGTGCACAGAGGAGGCACAGACTTCCAGGTTGATCTGAAGGCATCCTTGCAGCCTGGGATGAAGACACGGTCACCATGTGCAGGAGTAGTACTGAGCTGCAGCGGGGCCTGCAAACAGGTGCACAGGGCTCCTGGCTCTGCGTGACCAGCAGGGAGTGTAACCCCAGAGTCACGTCCAAGCCTTGGGGAACTCAGTCCTGGTAACTCAGGGGGATGTCCATGATCACTGGACATTTTGACTAACAGGAAGATATTTTGTTATGTTTAGGCAAGCAGTGTTTAAGCAATACATGGGCAGAAGGAAAGAAGGCAGGAAGATGAGCTTTGTGCCGCTAAAATGTCACCCATGAAATTAGAAGCACATTAGCCAGGTGGCAGTGGGAATACAAGAAAGCAACCAACCTGAAACCCTCTGCTCAAGAGTGTGTTACTTTGTATACTTTTTTTCTAGTCCTAACACCCCTCTAAAATATCATTTTGGGGTACCCTTAGATAATATCTCCCTACTGAAATGTGAGTTCCATGGTGGCAGCATCCACGTGTACTTTGCTAGCCATTTTATCGATATTCACCATCCCAGTGTCTTGCATAAAATATTTATCCCCCAAAAAAATGTTTGAATGAGTGAATAAAAACAGAAGCACAACAAAGAAAGAATGAAGCTGAATAAAGAGAGCAAAAAAAAGCAAAAGAAAGAGGGGAAGAAAGAACAAAAAGTGGAAGATACTATGTATTCGATGTAGAGGATAAAAGAGAAGAAGGCACTATGTTGAAGTTAAGAGCTTGAAAAATATCAGCCTGACTACACTGCTGCCACGGTCAAGGTAGCTTTTATCTCCTGCTCTTTATCCTAAATGTCCCTGTATCTGCTCTCTCATATATAAAGTAACCACAGTGACACCCACAGGTGATGACACAGACCAGATGAACTAACAGGAAGAGCACCTGGCCCATCACGAGCTCTCAGCAGATGTCTAACACATGTGTCCTCATCTTCACCATCTCGTATTGCTTCTGTAATTTATGCCATGCTGCAAAGCAACAATGGCCCAATAACCTCCCCTATCTCTGAAAATTCAGAGGCAAGAAAAACATAAAACTAACTAACAGATGAGACAAGAGGTCTTCCTTCTAAGTCAGGGTAGCCCCGGCCTCTCTCCCAAATAATGGTGGAAAGAGACAGACAAGCTCAGCCTTTGCTGCTAACAGTCCTGTACATCTAGAAAAATATCCCACAATGGATGCATCTACATGAAATGTCACCAGCTCAGAGTGAGTAAAAGCCCTACTGAGGAAGGAAAGGTAACAAAGAAGGGATGGAAATAAATCAGACTTGTCATTCCTTGGCTCAAGATCCACTTCATTCTGAGTGAGATTCTAAAGTCCTGAGGACCACTCAGATTGGCTACTCTTGAATCCTGGCCTGTTATCTGCAGAAGTGTGGGACCTCTGCACACTCTAGCCTATGCCCTGCACTGCCCTCTGCCGGGTCAGAGCTACCCACATTTCACACTTCTCCACCTTCAAACTTTTCTTCCAGTGATGCCATATCACTTTCTCAACAAAGATTGCTCTGCACAACCCTATTTAAAATTGTATCTCCTCACATCACTGTTTACCCCATTAAATATTCTGTGATTTCCTATGACTTACCACTTTCTAGTATCTGATGTCATTTGGCATTCATCATTATCAGCCCATCTTCCGCATGCTTTCCTCACCCACTATGCAAATTCTACAAATTTATTATGTTTCAATAACTATTGTATTCCCAGAATAGTGCCCGACATATAGTAAGTCTTAAACAACTGCTTGTTGAATAAATGAATAAAGGAGTTTAGATAAAAGAGGACAGTGACAAATATACACATTTCCCTTGTATATCAGAATGTGCATAACATAGAATTCATTTAATCTCCACAATGGCCAATATTGTAGGTAACATCACTGTTGCCATTCAGCAAGAAAAGGCAGAGAAGGGCTCCATACTGAACAAGAGCTTCACAGCCACAATCTTACTCTTCTTTATTATTCTACTTTAATGAGCAACAGAGGCATAAAATCCTAGTGTTAAAGAAACAGACAATTCCAAACATTTCTCAACAGCATTGATGATCTACTCAGTGACAGCATACTAAAGGTGTCATCTGTTCTACAGATAATCTGACAGACAAAATATTTCTGAGTGTAAAACATGACTTGATAAATTTAAAGTGACAGTAAGGGATGCTGAGCTCCAGCCACGTGGTGTCCTCACAGTGGTGCCCTCTAGTGTTCATCATACAACAGAAGAATGAGTGAGCTTCTGCTGCAGCAGCATTCTGCAGATCTGGAAGGTCGTGAAAATTACATGCAATACTTTTCATTTAGAAATTACATCCACCTGGGGCCCATCCAGGAGAAGTAAATCACAGCTGTACCACCCATTTGCGCCTTGGAAAAAAACCACCAGATCAGAGCTGTTAGTATTTCTTTTCTTCCTCTTATAGAGCCAGGGTTTTTAATCCTGAAAACTATGAATCTCAGCCTCAGACATACAGTTAAACATCATAAAATATGGAGGCAGTCAGTCACACTTTTGTCTCTTCACTTGAGCCTCTCCCACCTGTCTGGAGTCTCTGAAGATGCAAAAAAAAAAAAACAAAAAAAAAACAAAAAACCTTACATTCTCACAAGCTTTTGTTCTTAAGAAATACTCATTTTATTATCAGTTGTTCCAACGGGGTTCCAACTAGGAAAGTTAAAACTATTGACCAAAAGGCAATTGATCGGGCCCATATACTTTTAACTATGTTTTTTGTTTTTTTTTGTCATATAATCACATAGTTTGAAATTTTGGGATAAGACTCTGAACAGAGCAAACTGCACACCAATGTATCTGTCAATTTTTGTTGTGGCCATAACTAGAAATCATAAACTTGATTTTTCTGGACCTGTGTGGCAGGTGACGTCATCACTGCTGAAAACTCTGTATAGTATAGCAAACACCATAACAACCAAACCATTGAGCTCACTTACGTAACTGGAGTTGTTCCCATTATTGTCCAAGTAAACATTTGTCTCAAATACCAACCAAAGTAGCATTTTCAAACACTTGAGGGGAAAAGCAAAGATCATAAACACAGCTTCCATCCTGCATGCTGAGGTTCCCTGCCTGAGAGTGAGGGCTTGAAGTTAATTCCTCTCATTCTCAGATGAACAGTGTACGCCATGTAAGGTGACACTTTCCGGACTGACAGGCCACCTTGTGTGTGATTGCAACACGGACAGTAATTAAATATGTCTGTACTTTTCTTCTCAGCTAACATTGTTTTCTGGCTCCCATTTAGGACTGAGGTATGTCATCTTTGTGTTTTTAGATCCTATTAGAAACTGTGACTTGGAGCCCTTCTTCCTAATGACATAATTTGCTATGTAACAAAAGCATTTCTACTGATGTCACCCTTAAAAAGCCACAGGATTTCATAAGGAGACCATTTTTTGTATTCCTCATAGGAGGGAAAGGAGAGTGGCTCAGGAGTCACACAGAAGTCAATAAAAAATCTAATTACAAAACACATGATACAGAGAGTCAATTTACTAACTGTACCTGGTAAAAAATTCAACTAACTTATCTAATTCATCAGTCATAGCAGAAAGTGAAACAACTGTCATCTCTAACTACCATGACAGAGCCCTTCCCTTGAAGGCAATCTGATAACTATAAGAGAGAAAACAGACCCTAGATTATGGGTTTGTTTTTTTTTTTAATTGAAAACACCTGCAAACCTAGGCATGGTGGCACCTGCCTGTAATCTCAATGACTCTCAGGCTGGATAAAAAACTGCAAGTTGAATACCACTCTGGGCAATTTAGCAAGACACTTCTCAGATACAATAAATTTAAAATAAATAGGAAAAGAAAGGAGAAGTAGGAGAAGAGAGAAGCAGAACATGAAAGGGAAGGGAAAGGAATGAAGAAAAGAGAAAAACAAGAAAAAGGCTGAGGATGTAGCTCAGTGGTGGTGCTCCTCTAGTGTCTACCAAGTCCTGGGTTTAGATTCAGGGGTGAAAGGATAAAAGTATCTACACATAGTGCTAGGTATCAGCAATTACCTGTACTACTTCCTTTTCTCAAAGCCCATAATATTTTAAAAGCTATGTAATATCCCCATGCTTTTTCCTCAGGAAAAAACAAGCTAAAAGCAATTCACTGCACTACCTATTTATTTACAAAGTATGAACTGTAAATTGTAATTTACCAACTACCAATTTTGCCTCAATGCCAGTGCCTAAAATTAAGTTCATCCCACAAAAATGACCAGTAAAGTAAAAATAATAAGCTACAGAGCAAGCCCCAAATTATGTGCTTCATTAGCTTCACTCTGGTCTTAAGAAACAGTGTCTACACATATATTATTACTGGCAGGAAAATTCATAAAAACATCCACGAAGATAGTTTGGTACATGAATTGAAAACTTAAAATTTTTCACATCCTTGATTTTTAAGGAAATGAGAGAGAGAGAGACAGAGACAGAGACAGAGAGACAGAGAGAAATGCAGAAGATCTTAGTAGATAAATGCTAGTAGGGTGACATTGAAATATCTGATGCTGAAATTTCTCTACTACTAAGAAGAGTGGCCTTAGGCAAGTAACTGACCTCTCTGGCCTAGATTTCTATCTGTATAAAAGGGAACAGTCATACTTTCATCATTTATTTTGAGGTTCAAATAACAACATACATATGCACTTAACAGAGTATCTAGCAGAAAGGAAGACCCATCCATTCAATGAGTTCATTGCCAAAGCTGTTCTTTTCTAGGAATATTCAATAATCATAAAAAATTAGACACAAATAGAATAACCAGCACTAAGGGAAGTATGAAGTATTGTACAACTAATTTATATTGGTTGTGATCAAGTTTCATTCAAAAACATCAGAAAATACCCTGCATATAATTCATAATTGTTTTCTTCATCTTGTTAAACATACGCAAAAAAACTGAAAAAAATCACAGCAAAATGTTTACATACCTACATCTGTAAAGTATGAAGAACAGTTTTATTTTCTCCTCTTTTAGTTTTTTCAGAATTCCCATAATATTCACATACTATATTATTTCTTAAATCAGAAAGAAATTTGCTCTTTAACAATGTAATACTCTGTTATGCATTAATCTTCCATTTGCAGCTGGATGTCAGCTACGTAGAATTAAGTCAAAACTGAATCAGAAACATACTGGAATTTTATCATTTAGTTCTCAAAAACTGTCCATGAAATTTTTCATAAACTGACTCTACAGAAGTTTCTATGGCTTATGTTCTTTAGGAAAATATGTTTAGCTTGAACTGGCATTTCTTTTTCTAAATTTAGATTTAAATACCTGAGATCTTCAAAGTAGCTAGGAGGAGAAAAACATAATCTAGGTAAGAATAAAACCTATTACAATGATTTTATTATCCTTTATTTCATTATTGCCTGAAGCACACTATCTAATACTTGAAGGCTGCTTGAGTTTCTTATCAGCTAATTATCTCTGTGTTGAATGGTTTAATTCATCTAAAAGAGAGAGGGAAAGAGAAATGGTTATTGGTCATCTCTATTTTCTAAGTATCATTTTCCTTCAGTAACATAACAAGTCATTATGCTTCACACAGGAAAAATGGTAGAGCATTTCAAATTTGATAAATATACTTCAGTGAGGAGAGGCAGACTGTGGTATAGAAGTAGCCAAAGTACAAATACAGCTATTTCTACTCTTAAATGAACTGCTAAATTCCATTTTCATTCATTCACAACTTTAGAATTTGGGAAATACTCCAGAATTAATCTCTGTAATTTGTTCTAGTAATGGGTTTTATATGCATGGACTCATTAACCAAAAATGCTCTGTAGGATATCCCAGAGCAATAAACTACAGAAATGCAAGTGGATAAACCATTAAGAACAAAAAAGGACATTAAAAAGCAAAAATATTTTGCAGATAATTGTCAATTCTGTTTTCATCAAGCCCAAACCAGACTGCTTTCTACGGGTTGTCAAATCTTTCAAAACTAAGCAAGTTTAACTTATTTTTTATGACAAAGTAAGAAAAATCATCAATGCTTTCCAATTTACAGGCACAACATTACCTCAAATCTGAAGCTGACCAAAGGGCACACTCTAACTGGCTCTCCAGGACAGCCCCACCCCCAACACTGTGCATGTGCGTGTATGCGTGCGTGTTCCAGTATGTGCAACTTCTGCTAGCCTGGTGACTTACGGGGTAAGTCAAATGCGTCAAGAAAAATTCAAAGTTATAAACAGTTGAAACTAAAAGAGAATCAAGCTGAACCAGCAATGAATTTAGTTTTTGGATAAAAAGAGGTTGATTAGACTCTAATATCTCTCTACCTAAGGAGCCCTGTGATTCCACATCAACACCAAACTCTGATGTGCACCAGTTCCTAGTGTGCAGCAAAGAACAGGCAAACTCTACAAATATCCTTAGTTGAGAAGCATGTTTAAAAAGCGATAGCTTTGTTTCTACATTTTTTTGGTAAAAAATGATTATCAGCACCTGCAACACTAGTTATGATTAATTTTATTCCTAAAACTCTTGGAATTTTAAAATATTTTTTTCTTATTCTCAATGTGTAGAAAAAAAGCAACATGGATTAACACAATTCCTGTGGTATTTCCTGTTCATTCTTTCTCCTATCACCTTTCAAATGTTACCACATTGAAGAGATTCAAAACCTTTCTTTTTGGACTCACAAATCTTTCTTTTTATTTTCACAAAGGACTTCTCCTTCATAGACATCTCCAACATGTATGTATGTATGTATGTACATTGCTTCCATTCAGCTGAGGGAGGGAGCCCAGGTACGTGGCATATTTTAATCCTTCCTCTCCCCCCTCCTCTCTGTCTCTAGATCCCCTTCCCTCATTTTCCTCTTTTTTTTTTTTTTCTCTTTCAGTTCATGTCTGCAACACAGAACAATTCCATCCACTAGATAATGAGTCCAAGGACACAGAATATCTCAATTCTTTCCCGACCACTCAACACCCTCTCCCTCTCTTTGGTACCTTTGGCATTTGCAAAAGACCTATCTTCCTATTTGTTCTTGTCTATTTTTTTTTATTATGCTCTTTACTTTTATGCTTTGGATTTTTCATGTAAGAGAAACCATGTGGTATTTAAGTTTTTGTGTCCAATATTGAATTATAGCATTAGAATATGTGATCACTTGGAGATAGCATTAATCTGTTTATGTTAAACATGACAACCCCAATAAGCCATAAGGTCCTCCAACTTCATATCACATTGTCTTTTTAGGTTTCTACATTCTCCACCAAAGGAACATGCCAAACACAGACTTATATACGAATATGCATAATTAGCATGCTCACGTCTACCTCCTTTCCCTCCACTTGGGGAAGTGAAACGTAATACAGAGTAATAAGAATGGCCACCAAGTCACTGATGCCTTTTCTGTTATCAATGGTGAAAGAGTGAACGTGTTCTAAAATAAATGTTTGAGCTCACTGAGGCCTTAAACTTTAATTTATTCATCTTTAATTGCAAAATACTTGAAATATGATATGTGCTGAAGATAATGAGTTATGTTTAAGGTTTTTTGAGTCGAGCACAGAAGACAAAATGATGCATATTATTTATGAAAAGTAAAATTATTTGAGGATTAAAAGGGCAGAATAAAACTGTCCTGGGGCCCATTTCTCTTCTTTCAATGTGCATTCCAATTATAACTGATCAAGTAATCATGATTAAACCACTAATCATTAAAACAACTCTCATAACAATTTTTCTTAAGAACAGGTTAGAGGTTTTTGACAAAGTATTTCACGCAGTTGCTACTACCTTCAACTCTACCTATCTGAATTCAGATGACCAAAGTCAATATCGCAAAAAAAGGCTCGATATTTTGGCACAATTTATTCAGTGATAAAGGAAAGAATTTCCTTAAACTGCATTATAATTAGAATATGTGAAGAAGAGCAAATACCATACGGTGACTGTTCTATTGATCCGGTCATAATCTCTTTAATTTTTCATTTCTGTTCCCCAAGTGAGTTAGAACTCACTACTACCTAGCCACAAAATGTGATCTAAACGCATAGCCTGGTCAATAGAAGAATCAAAATATTAAATATAACTTTTATTACACATATCATTATATAAATTGGCAGAATATTAAATGTGACAATTAATAAAGGAACAGCAACATTGATGAGTATAACCAGCAAACTGTAGTTTAAAGTTTCAGCTAGTCCTTCCCTCAAACTCTGAGAGTCAGGTTAAGTCCCAGTGCACTGATCCGCAGAATACAAATAGTGACGGCAGCTGCCTCTTCTCACAGGTGACACGCACCTGGAAACGTTCAGCTCTCAGCACAGCTGCCATGCACCTTGCACAAGGGCCACGGAGCTGAGGCTCGGCCCAGGACGTGCACACCCCCTGTTAGGCCAGGATAGCGACCTCCACACTCGAGTCACCGAGCAGCCCACACTATCACCTCGCTCCTCGAGTTTTGTGCTGAGGTTTTCACCCATCTAGTTCCTGCTCAATAATCAAAACTTCCAGAACACAAATCAGTGTGAGACCCTGGGACCAAAGATTTCCTCGGCTACTGGGCTCTGAACGGCCTGCGCTTTTCTATCCTCTGATCAGCTATTTATTCTCCCTCAGAGGTCTTCACGCACACGATACACTGCCAGGAAGATGCTTAGGCTCCCTGAATTGTGTCTCTGTCTCCGTCCAGGAACCAGGCAGAGGCGGAAAGTTTCCTGCGGGTCAGCGCTCTTCAGATGCCCACAGATCGCCAGCACGAGGCGGCGCAGTGGCCGTGCACAGCGCTGTCATTGCCCCGCTCAGGTGCGGAGCGGGCTGGCGCGACCACAAACTGCCCACGGACTCGACTCTGGCGGGCACCGTTCTCTCGAGCCGAGCCCGGAGAAGACAAAGATACGTTACTCCTGTAGGATCCCACACCCACCTCAGAAACCTCCACAACCGCACGCATGGCACAGTTGTGCCAAAAGCAATGCACATAATCGGCTCATTTTTAAAACGCCATACTGATTTCCAAAGGAAACCAGACCCTGTGACACGCGCCAAATAAGAACACGGTGAAGCGAGCGGCGCCCCTTCCCTTGAGGGTGCGCGTCCCGGCTACGCGCCGCTTCGGGCTGGAGCAGGGGGAAAGCCGAGCGCCAAGGCCGGCCGCGTCGCGCCTCCGGCTGGAAACCAACCCGGACCCGGCCGGGCCGGGCGGGCGGGGAGAGTCCGGGGCGCGCCGCTTGCAGCGCCTCCCCGGGCTGGGCTCCGGCCGGCCGGCGGGCGCGGGACGGGGCGGGGCCGCGCAGCTCGGATCCGGGGCCCGAACCCCCCGGCTCTGGGGCTGCGGGACGGCCCAGGGCCGCGCAAGGGGCGCGGGCCGGCTCGGAGGCAGCGCACCGCGCACACCAGTTGCTCCGCCGGCAAAGTGCGGCGAGGGGCCGGCCCGAGTTCGCGGCCCGCCCGCCGGTCCCGCCGCCGCTTACCTCCTTGAGCTCCTTGGCCACGTCCTTCAGGTCGCCCAGCACCAGCTCCAGGTCCTGCACGATGAGCCGGATCTGCGCCTTCACCTCGCCGGCCGGCGGCGCCTCGGCGGGCGCGGACGCGTTGGGGGGCCCCGGGGGCCGCGCGGACATGTCGGGCGCGCGCTCAGCGCCGGCCGCCGAGCGCAGGCTGCCGCGCGCCCCCGAGCCCGGCGCCGCCGAGCCCGCGAGCGCCCCGGTCCCCCCGCATCGCGGCGCCGGGCGGCGGCGCTCGGTCCGGCCGCGCTCGCCCAGCCCGCGGCGCCGCAGCAGCGCGCCTGCGCGCCCCGCCCCGTCCGCGCCCGTCCGCGCCCCGTACCCCGCGCCGGGGGGCGCCGGTCCGCACCAGCCCGGGACCCGCGCCGGGGGTGACCGGTCCGCGACCCGCCCGCGCGATCAGGGAGCCCCGCGGTGGGCGCCGAGCGGGTGTCAGAGGGACCTGGACCCAGGGCGTAGCCGGTGTCCCGCCGACTCACGGCCAGGCGGTTTCATGAATTCGAGGTCCCCACGCCGAAGCCCCGGGTTCGCCAGGCCTGGGACACCCCCTGTACTTCCTATCTGTGCCAACTCCCGCGTCCACTGAGATCCTCTTTCCAGGAGAGCCAGAGCGATGGTGCTCGGAGTTCGCCCCCACTGCTTCACCAGTGCTTTTGCTCTCCCTCAAGCCCGCACTGCGAAGGGCCGGCAAGTAACTGTGGCTGTGAAGGCCGGGAGGCAGTTCCTCCTGGGGGCGCGGCCCGTCCCCAGCTGGAGTCTGAGTTTCCTCAGGAACCTTTCACTCCTGACCTGGCGTGCTGGCCCTGCTGCGTTCTCCTGAAGACACACTGCTCCAGAACGTGCCTCTGAGAGGCTTCTCATCCGATCATGGCTTGGCCGGGCTCGCTGGCCCCTGTTTCCCAGACTCCGAGTAACTCCGAAGGCTCTGAGGGTCCGAGGCCTCCTCTTTCCAACTCCCCGCGCCCCTCTGCAACCTGAAGGACTCATTTGTCGGGGCTTTGGAAGTTGTTTGCAATAGGAATGAAATATGAGAACAGATGGAAAAATGATGTCAAAAGAATACAGTACCAAAGTCGAAAATGCATTGAAAACTTAAAGTAGACCGGTGGATAGTGGGTATGTGTATAGGAGAATTAACAAGAGAAAAAAAGTAAAAGAACCAGCTCACAGGGAGCCAACTGGAGGAGAAAGCTGAAGAGATGTGGAAGTGTTAAGTAAGACGAAGTTAGCGGAATGGATTTCCTTTAACTACCTTTCATCTGTTCTGCTTCTTTATTAAGTAACAGTAAAGCTAATTATACCAGGCTCGCACCCCCCACGCAGGCGCACACACAAACGCACGCACTGGAAATGCTGGTCATGAACGTTCTTGTTCATCTCTAAAGAAGGTCTGGCAGCAGCTGACATGGAAAAAAAGAACCGCGCTTCCATCCGCTCGGCAAGGGAAGGCTCAGGAAGCCTGAAGAACTCCACGTGCAACGATGGCAGAAAGGGTACAGAAGAGGGGAAGAAATGTGACAGTGATCCTCATTCAAACACCAAAGAATGAACTAAAAAGACACCCCCCCAAAATTTGCATTCTTATGATATCCATTACTTGCTACTAAACCGAAGTATTTTGGCTTAAAATGAAATAGCCATTGCTGCTCAGAGACGCCTTCCCACGCCCACCTGGTCCCTCACAGAGGGCGGCGTCCATCTTGTCTGCACCAGGCAAGTTCAAAATGAACTGATCGTACTTCCAGAATATTTTCCTTTCTTTTATTCCTCCATAAGTATTGCAGCAGGAAGAACTGGACAATTATAGGAGAACATCTACTGAGTGCTTTTTTTTTTGTTGTATACCCTTATCAGTACTCTCAAATTCCATGCGTGCATGTGTGTGTGTGTGTGTGTGTGTGTGTGTGTGTGTGTTTGATTACAAATGGTTCCTGAGAATTAATTTTTAACATTCAGGAAAAAAAAATCCTGTTACACTGACATAATTTTAAATCACAGTGTATAAAAATATGTCCTAAAATATTTCTCTCATTTTGTTGGCAATGATTGTTATTGACATACTGCCTTAATATCCCTTATCATTTCTCAAAGAGAGAATGAGATAATGTAACACTAAATTACTCTTAACTAAGACGTTTTTGTTTTGTGAACTTATTTCTGTTTCTAAAATCCAAATCATAGATAAGGTGAATGATGAAATCTTGTTGAAGTTTTGTTTTGATGGGAAGGAGTGGGAGTTGAGGAGAAGGATGCAGCCATGTGAGGAAAATGTTGTTAGAGGCTCCTGAGAAACAATAGAAAGTTTCTGCATTACTCAGTGACCAAATGCACCGCAGACAACAATGGTGCTTGCCGCCAGTGTGAGACTTGGCCCTCAGGTCTGCTTCTAATGCTCTCACTTTGTGACTACCGTGGTTTGTGAGATTACACCTTAGTCTTCTTTTTAGCTGGAATAAACTTAGATCATCTTGTTAAATTTCTTTATATTATAGATGAGAAAAGTCACTGGGAGGTAAAATACCATTTCCAATATTTGGCCTCTAGGGGAAAAAAAAGATTCAGAGATAATACTCATAAGATACATGTTGTTAGACTTCTTCCTTTGGTTGGAGGATGTCTTCCTTTTATGCATCTGCGACTTTGGGATGAGAATATTTGGATGTACTCCAGAAGTTCACTGTCTGGAACTCATTACAACACCCGAATCAACAGCACTGTATTGCAGAGAAGCTTATCAATAAGTACTTAGGGGTGCAGTGGTTTAATGGTTACTCTGGGCAGAAATCTGTCCTGTAGGCTAAGCATGCATTGTTCCATAGGAACTTATGAGTAACTCTACACACTAGTTTACTATGAACATATCTGTTCGTTAGCTTTTTAACTAACTGTAACAATTCATTTCATTAGGCCTCTGCCATCGTCCAAGAATTGGCGTCCCAACGACATCCCTCTGCTTAAATTCTAACCACCTTGGTGATCATGAAGAGGTGGGGCTTCGGGAGGGAGGCACCCTCATGGCCAGGACTGGGGCTCCTATAAAGAGAGTCGAGAATTCCCTTCCCATCTGTGAGAAAGCAGCCCTCATCACCTCCATGTCATCTAGCACCCCAATCTTGAACTTCCAGCTTCCATTACTGGAAAAAAAAACTCCTATTGTTTACTAGCCTGTCATATATCGTTATAACAGAATGGACTGAAGTACTCTTCCTTGTGTGTCAATCAAACAACTATTTACTATGTGGAAGAAACTGAACCTTTATCAGTTCAACAAAGAAAGAGAAGAATAGAAATATCTTCAGGTAGATTAGAGCAGAAACTGTAGGATTACTATTTCTTCCTACTTCTATAACCCTACTACTTTCCCTCTACCACATGCTTTTTGAATTGGCCTCCTTCTCTTAGAGCATTTTTTCCACAAATTTGAACTATGCTCACTGGTAAACCCAAGCTCGTATCTTCTCAAATTCACAAGTGGAAGATAAAGAGGTCATTGCAGGAAGCTCCCAAAAGAAGGCTTTGTTAAATCCAATTTCATTCACAGATTACAACTCAGCCTTTCAGATGTGCAGGGATGGGTCAGCGGGCTCCTCGCTCCTGTGACACCTATGCCAATCTTACTGTAGAGAATGCATACATGTACCATGATTTTCCAGCAGATGGCAGTAAAATGAGTTAGTCTAGCAAAACCTATATTATGATACTTTTCTGATACGTGGAAGTGAAATATTTTTAGGTAGCAATATCATTCAATAATTTCACACAGAAAGGGATACCCTAGAATTAGCGGGAGAAACATTTGATGAGCAGGTCGTGGTAAGCTAGAGTAATCACCTTGCCTGGGTCAGGTTGCTTACTCAATGACTAGTTACCCCAAAAAGGACGTATATCCCCATGAACGTAAGAGAAAGGCATTGACATAGTCACCATATGGTTTTTGTATTGAACTGTATTTCTACGTTTGTCTCACACATATAGACTGATACTTTTAAGTTGCTCTTGCTTCCCCAGGGTAGCTTCTCTTGAGCCTTAGATAATAACCACCAGCTCCCTAATCCTTTTCCATCTCAGGGTCATGTCCCACGCAGGACTTCATGGAGCCCAGTACTCTGCTAAACTGCCCTACACATGAGCAAGCAGTATTCAGTCCTTCCCTTCACTCTCCCTGATGCCTGGATCCTGCACTTGATGTTGGCCCTGGTCTCACCCTACCTCCCAGCCTGAATCACTAGAAAGAGATCTGAGAGATCCTGGGCATTCAGTACTCAAAACTCACCACTTTGGCCAAAAGAGATGTTCCTCAAGCAGGCAGTTGCCACTCTGAACAGCCTATTTGCCCCTTTCTCTGGAAGGTGATTCGGCCACAGCCATGGAAAACTTACCTATTAGTAGATCTCAGGGGCTTTCTCTGTGAACCAAGGCCACTGAGAGTCTCTGTTGTAAACCAGAGAGTTTCTGAGACTGGACTTGCAAGTTCCTGTTCTTATTAAGTTTCAGGGTCTTTTCCTCATGGAAAAATGAGTAAGAATGGACCAGGCTAAAGTGAGAGGGAACAAAGAGTATTTGAGAGGCTGAACCCCTTTCCCTGCTTTTGCAACACCCTAGCCTTCAATGTGAGTCCCCATCCTGCCTGCTGTGATGTGGCCACCAGTCAGTATGACAGGCAGCCACATGCACTGTGTGGTTTCAAATCCCAGCCCAGGCCTGAGTGAGACCAGGAGTGAGTGACTTACCCTGCGGTCTGCTGAATACTCAGGCATTCTATGCAGTGGTGCTGCAGTGGGCATCCTTAGGTTCCTTGCCAGTCTCTGCTGATAGATCCTGACAGGAGCTGGGGTCCCTGATGATACAGTACTATACTTAACAGTCATGCTACTGGTGCTGTTTGTCCCTTTCTCACCAAAAGATGAGTTACAATGTATGCCTTAAGCCAGTTTCCAAATACATAAAAGGTACAACTATGGATTAAATACTTTTGTCCTTCCCACTCAAATTCACGTGTTAAAGCTCTAACCTATAGTGTTGGATTATTTGGGTTGGAGACAGGACCTTTAAGAGCCAACATGATTAGATGAGCTTTCAAGGATAGGGCCTTCATTACATTATTGCGTATGTGTCCTGCGCTGAGGCGCAAACCTCAAAGGAGCAGTGAGGCTGAGTGGACATTGCCTACAGGTCTTTAGGAATGAGAAGAAGGCATAAACTATATGCTTTAATTAAACGCATCAATGAAATGAAAAAGATGTAATTTGTCTTTAAGATTTCCAGTCTATATTATTTGCAAATGTGCACATTCTGCTGTTTTGAAAAATATTAAAAATGATTTATTTAGTAGTAACATTTATTGGTATTACCCCCCCCCATAAACAAAATATTGACAGTGTAACATTTGAACTCACGTGACTATGCACTGTCCTCTGTCCAGGGCTTGAAGCAGGTATGAAAATGATAAACTATTCAAGATTGGTTGTTACTCTAATAGTCCTGCATAGTCATCATCACAAGCCATGTAGTACTCAACAGTAATTACACAGGTTTTTTCAGTCTTAGAATTTCAAGGCTAGACATTACTTTGGATATCATACAGCAGAAATCCTTTATTCTTACCAATATAAATACCAGGGACAAGAGAGTGCAATATTAATTCCAGCTCATAGAGCCTATCAATAACTAAAAACTTACAGATGGATAGCCATAAAATGGACCTTATCCTGAAATGATAGGTCAGGAGAACACTAGGTCCTTTGAAAACAATATAATAATAATAAAATCACAAACATCTCTCCTACCTTAAAGCATCCCTATATGTTAAAGCATTCAGTCTCCAGTAATCTAAAAGATCTTGTAGAAATGCTGATGCTAAAAAAGCTGTAGAGAAGATGCCCAAGGACAATATCAGAATCAAGCAGAAAGCAACTGGCAACCTGGCTACACGCACATGGAATGTGTACTGCAGACAGTACAACTGAGAGAACAGAGAGCTCAGAGTTAGTAAATTTCAAAACACTGTCCTTTGCCCTCAGAATCCTATAGTAATGGCCATCTTCTATATTACTTAACACTTCATGAAAAGTTTTATAAAGCTGTTTCCATGTTAACATGCAGAATGTCCTTTTAGAGTGTACTTTTAGTACACTTGATACTAGCTGAACATTTGACACTTGTGCAGGCCCTTAGTGTCTGTCACAGACAATTAGCATCCCTGGCCCCAAACATCCCAAAATCATCATCTTCCCAGGTTTCTGAAAGGTTTCCCAGAGTATGGTCCTGCTCCTTTTAAAACCACTGTGTTAAAAGTATATCAGATCAGCCAATTTTTAATGACCTAGTACAAAGTGTTCACTTTCTCTTTTATGGTTTCTACACCCTAAGCTGCAGGGTCATGGAGCTGGGAGGTGGACACCTTATGTGTCCCCCAGCATCTCCCACAGCTGTGTGATCTTACACAGGAAATTCCAGCATTTACCTCTGTATCTATCAATGTGGGTATGATATGTATTTTGCAAAAATAAATTAAGAATCAAAGGAGATAATTATGTGGAAATGTTTTGTAATCTGCATTACTAATAAATATTAGTCACTTTAATCTTTCTTGTGTTTGCTTTCAGTGCTATTCTCTATGTATGGAGAACCTGCTAACCCACTGCGCCAGGACTGGCTGCCTTCCAGAAGTTTTGATTAAGCAGATTCCTCTGTAACAGCACTTTTCAAAGGATGCTTCAGCAGTTGCAACTGTAACAGTGTTTACCACATGCTATATACTCCTTCTACCTAGTCATGAGGTTAAATATTAGCATACTAAACACAGAAGAGTCCTAACTAATTTAGTTTGTAAATTTATTTTATTTAAGCAGTGAATCTCTTTTTCCTTTCCTTCCTTTCCTTTCTCTGCTCTTCTTCCCGTCTTCCTCCCTCTCTTCTTCCCTTTCTCTTTTCTTCAGTTCTTTAATCCTTCCCTTCCTCTTCATTTCCTTCTCTCTTCTTTCCTTCCTTTCATCTAACACACATAAGCATCCTCATTAAACAATTTTAATGAAACACATTGGTAAATAATGTTTTTCAAGTTGGTCTTAAATCAGTTTTCTTTTTCAAAAGATTGATTCTATAATCCTGGATTACTCTGGGCAGGAAGGCTTCACCAGGGATGTGTGTGTGTGAGTGTGTGTGTGTGTGTCTGTGTGTGTGTGTGTGTGAGTGTATGTGTTTCAGAGATATTTTCTTGTTGATATATTTTTCCCATGTAACAGATTTTTTGCTTCTTTCATTCATATTGTATTTATATAAAACTGTACTTTCTCATATATTTTCTAATGTCATATTATCATCTCCTTTGATTTTTCAAGGTGTACTCTGCTGCTCTGAAGCTCCTTAAACTAGTGCATCTTTTGATTCAGGTCAGAAATGTGACTGGGAGAGCTGTTTGTTTCAGCTGCTTCTTCTCAGCGACATTCCTGACACTCCTGAGCTGCTCACCAGAGCAGTGCACAAGTCACAACTGTGACTTACACAGCATTGGCACATGCCAGGCTGCAGCACATGCTGAGGACTAGTCAGGTCTCCTCGATGGGCTCAGGCCAGGTAACTTCTAGCCAACTGTGCTTATCGTTGGAACACCATGAATTGTACTGTGAGTTACTTGTTTCCATATCAGCCCCATGGAATTCAGTTTGCCCCTGACTCAGCATTTATATTAGTTTTGAAGTTGCTATTTTAATATCAAAAACTTGTGGGACATGGATTCTAGGGGAAAATATACTGTTTCTTATTTACCTGACATGATTATATGCTTAAAAACTTTTAATATATAGTGTTTAATTATATTCAGTGACAAATCTCATATCATAAAATTAATTGATATTTTCTTTTAACATAATACATGATTTAAAAGTTTTTGATTATGTAAAGAAAAATAATTCAAACATTACAATAAAGTATAAATTGTCACTTTCTGCTGGGATTCTGCTGTCACATATGTGTCCTGACAGCAGGTGGAGAGTAAGAGGGTCAGTGGGAGGAGCCTTGTGGGGTGTTACTGGGACAAGAGTTTGAATTAATAAAAGCAGACATAAAAGCAGACAGTATATTCCTTAAACAGATCCATGCTGCACATTTTACCTATGAAGCATTTCATCATTCTTCTTCTCCCTGTCTTCCCGAGGGTTTAGGTAATGAGGATTAGAGGGAAATATTTCTCTGGCATATTTCCTGCCAGAAGGCCTGACTTTGTCACAAGAGACTTATCAAGGCCACAAATACAGCTTTGGACATTCACTTGAGTCTTGCATGTCAGCCTGGAGGCTACTTTATCAAACTAAATATTCTCAAAATTAGCTTTCTGTCTGCGAAAGTTGAGACCCTCTTTGAACACTGCTAATGTGTCCACCACCGCGTCAGTTTGTTGTTAGTCACGTGGAACTCCTGTATTCTCTTTTCAGCAAATTAAGAGTTCTGAGCACCAGCCACTGACTTTCAAATCTCCAGATCTTTGAAAATTCCCATAAATCTGCATCCCAGTCTGATCTGGATCTTTTGGATTCTATCTCCTGCTATTCCCCTGCTCAGTCAATTTGCTTCGTTCTGCTTTCCTGCTTGCTCTGATTGGCCTCTGATTTAAATGTCTTTTTGCCATTAGCTACAAGTCTTCTTCATCTCCTTGTAGCCATTCAGCTAGGATCTCATAGTGATGCCTTTCAGTAGTCAAATGTTTGTGATGTGACTACTGATATTGTTTGTGATGTGACTACTGATATTATTGATGGTACATATTTTTTGGATTAAATGCTAAGTATTCAAAAAGTCTTTGCTACATTTTCCATCACCTTCAGAAAAAGCATGCCTGACACATATTCCAGGGACATTTTCTTTCTTTTTAAATTAATCCATTCAAGTATAGAGATGGAAATATGGCTAACACAGGTGCTTTGTTTATTCTTTTGTACCAATCAGAAAACTGAGGCAACAGAACTTAATTATAAGAAAGTGCTAGAGCTCTGGTAGACCACAATGTCATGAACAACTGTTTTGATCCATTTCTGTTTTATTTCCATGTACCTGAAACTGGAATGCATTTTTGGTCTTTTTATCTCAATTTTCATTTCTATAATAAAGGCATACTACTTGGGCATCTCTAACAAATTTTCATCTGTAATATTCTACATATTCAATCAACCACTTACTTAATGAGCCCAGAAATCCTAAAGCACACCACAAGATTATCTGTACAGTATGAGTTCAATTATTCATTTTTATTTATGTTACTTTCTCTCATGAAAGGCAAAAAGCCATTATATGTGGAGTTTTTGTTTCTTTTCCTGGACAGGTTGCACCACAAATGTCCAAGAAATAAACTCTTACCTTTTTTTTATAGCTGGGTCATGTTCTCACTCTGAGCACATTTTCACAATTCTAGAGACAGAGTACTCTCATTGAAAACTCTGTATTTGTGAAATGACCAGCTGTGTTTTCCTCCATTTCTCACTTAGCTCTTCAATAATGAAAAGATTGAAACAAGGATCAGGGATATTTTCTCTGATGGTTAAAACCTATTATTTGAACCATAAAGTTGATGTCAGAGAAATACAAAATCTTTCATGGACACAAATTTTTATATTTAAAAAGCTATAAAATGTTTCCCATTTATGTGAAGCAAATTTTTTTTATCATTTTGGGTTTGTTGTTTTTAGCAGCTGTATATAATCTATATGCCAGAAATAATTATTCTCTTAACATTTCTCTTCTGTCTATGGATATAACCCTACATTGCAGAGTAAATGTTTTCCCACACACTATGCCAGTAACATCTTTTCAGCATTTAGAAGTTTAATGCCTTGGTAGAACATTAATCTTGATATAGAAATAATAATGCCCCCAAAGAATCTACATTATATTTGTCTATATCAGATGGTTTGGTCTCACTGGACACAGGATTGTGGTAAGAAATGAGTACATAAAGTGTTTCTTTAGAGTGAGTAATATTGGTTATTTGTTTAGACTCCACTTCTCTTTTTCTCCTCTCTTCTTCCACCCTGTTCTACATTATAGGAAATGGCATTTTCCTTCCAGCTACCCTTTTTACCAGATGACTTCTGGACAGCTTTACAAAAGTGAAAACTTGAAAGTGGGAGTTAAAGAAAAAAATATGTCTTCTCTTGATGGGGAGGGGAGTTACACACATAACATCCCTTCCGTATGAACTCACTCGGGTTCACATACAAGCCCTCTCTGCCAGCTGACTACTGCTGTGTGGAGTTCTTCTTCTCACTCAACCCTCTTCTTGATCAATTATTGATGATTCTTCTCCTTATGTTTGCTCCAGGCTAGTCGTGATTCTGGTGTTAATGATCTCAGATGGTATAATCATTTCTCAGATTTGTCTAATCATTTCTGATTGACTTGACAATTCTTATTGACCATATACATAAGAGCCCCAGGATTTTACTCTGTCTGGCTAAAGACCTGTTTGGAATATTTATGCATTTTATGCATATTTATATATAAATAAATTCACACTTAATCATGGACTTCCTTCACTAAGACATTATTTACCAATCTTGTATAAGGTTTTGTGTGCAGTCCAGGGTTTACCCATGAGTGACATTCACATTTTGTATGTCCACCTGAAAGTTATACTCCAGTGTAAAAGATGGATGTTGTACAACAAATTATGGGCACAGTCTATCTATGATAAATTATTACAGTATTCTGACATCAAATAACAGAGGCAAGCAGAGCCACAGTAAGAGTAAGAGGCAAAGAATTTCTCCCTGGGAATGTGTCATTTCCAGTGAGAAGCAAAAGGTGAGATGGCCTTGGCAATACCCAAAGTATGCAAGAAAGAGCATACTTATTTTAAAACACATTCTTCCTAAGTTGAGTTCTTATTTTGCAAATTATCTACAAGATCCTTGAGTGTTTGCCTCAAGCACAGATCTCTATGGCTGGGTGTTGTAAGAAGAGAGGAGACTTTATTAAGCATTTTCTTCTATGATCTTTCAAAAATGTACCTATGGACTGTATTTCACATTCAAAAGAATCACTGCAAGATTTTTGTAAATTTTGGAAAATTTCTAAGACAGAATTAGGAGGTTATTTCTTCTAATTTGAATAAATATCCAAAGAGGTATGAAAATTCATTATAGCCTAGTAGATTTTTTAGATTAAAGTGACTTTGTTCACTTTGGATGAAGGTGATATAAAATATTTCACATATTTAAGCAAAATATTTGACTTGTGTTAGCACGTGGTGGTTGCAGATAAAATATCAATGTAGAATCACAGATTTGAGGTAGATAACAGAGCATGGAATTCCAACCTGGAACCACCATCCCAGTTCCCCTCCACCTGTCCAGGAATGACCACCTCCAGAGATCCAGTACCTCCTTCATGAGAGTGGGTGGGCATTATGGAACCAATCAAGAAAGTGCTACTTTCAGTCTTAACTGAGTCTAGTGCTGTTCAAAGGACCAATCAGAAAGTGTCTTTTCTATCTTTCAACTCCACGTGAGCACAACCAATAAAAAGACTCTGCTCCTGATTCCTCCTTTACATTTGCTGTCGAGCATGTCTTCCTCTTCAGCAATTTACATTTGGCTACAGGCCAGGTGAGATTTTGATAAAACAAATGTCCCAATGTTTTATTTTGGAGGACATGTAGGGAAAGCCAACCTAGGTATTTTGGGGTACAAAAGACCCCAATCTTCCGGGCTACTATGGGCCTCTCAGCAGCCCACACTTACTCTGTACAGCTCACCTCTTTTCCACTCTTAATGAACACACATCTACTGACTTCTTTGTGTGTCTTCTCCAATTCTTTGTTTGGGAAATCAAGTACCTGAAAAGAAGCCTCATAGATGCTTCATTCATTCACAGATTTATTAACTGTCCAAACAATGACCCTTAATTAAAAACATTCTGCTGCCTCGTGATAATGATCTACTAGGTTTGTACTAGGAAATAAAAGTCCTGTAACCTGTGACTTTGTATTGTTCAATCCTTTTATTGAACTGGGAGTGATCACCTTAGGATATAGCTATTGTTATTTTTTTTTTTAGTATTGCTGTAGCTTTAACTTGATTAAAATTTTTGCTAATTGCATGACACTTTCCAGATCCTATGCCTAGCACTGAGTACAATGTAACAAATAAAATGACATCCTTCCTTTATAAGTTTTCTGTCTGAGAAATGCAGACAAGTTAACAAACATTACAATAGCATTTAAAACATCCTTAAATAGTAAAGGGCATAGTATGGGCTGGAATCTCAGTAGAAGGGCTTCTGAGTAGGCTGAGGAATTGCAGAAGGCTCAGTGGAGGAGTAAACAGCTAGCTTATAGAGAGCTATAAGTCCCTTTTAGTGGAAATAAATTGATAGATTAACAATTTTTTCAGTAATGACAAAACAGCCTACTCAAAACATGCAAAAACAATATGGTAATTATAAGTCCCAGTTTATGAATATTGTAAAAGGCTCTAATTTACACTAACTGCTTCCCTCTACCAGAGTTACCTGAGAATGAATGTTAATAAAAGGAATTCCATGTTGCCAGATATGAATGCTTTTTTCTACAGTTAAGTCACAAGTTGAGTTTCACCATAAGCCTTCCATTTACCTCATAAAATAATTATAATTGGAGTTACAATTAGTAAAGTTGTTTAGTACTCTTAAATTAAATTTTCCAGATGACTATGTATACCAATTATTTTCCTGAATCAGTTATTGGAATACTTCATCTGATGCTAATTAGATAATCAAAGATGTCTCCACACAATCTACCTTTGCAGCCCCTTCAGAGTACTGCAGCAACCTGACAAGGGAAATCAAAGAAGATATCAGAGAATGCAAAGTCATACCTTATTCCTGACTAGGAAGAACCAAAATTATCAAAGTTTACATATTCACAAAATTACTATATAGATTCAGTGCAATTTCAGTGAAATCCCAGCAGCATATTTCACAGAACTAGAGAAAATAATCCAAAAATTCATCTTAAACCAGAAGAGACATTGAGTAGAAAAAACAACTCTAAGCAAAAATGATATGGCAGAGGATATCACAATCCCCAATTGGAAACTATATACAAAGCCACTATGATAAAAACAGCATGGTACTAATAAGGAAAAAACCTTCAGATCAATGGAACAGACTAGAAGACATAGAAACAGCTTCAGGCATACTAAGCTACCTCATCTTTGACAAAAGACCCCAAAATCCTCAAATGGAGGAAAAATCCTCTTTTTAAGAAATGGTGCTAGAAAAGCTGTGTTTTAACCTGCCAAAGACTAAAACTCAACCTATATTTTTACAATGTACTGAAATGAAATAAAAACAGATTAGAGATCTAAATGTTAAAACAGAAACACTAAACTAGCTGGAAGATGGCTTAGGTAGAACTCTTGGAGACATCAGCTTAGAAAAGACTTTATGAACAAAACCTCTACAGCACAAGAGCTAGAAGAAGGAATCAACAACTGGTATGCCATCTAACTAAAAAGCTTCTGCACAACCAGAGAAACCATCAACAGACTGAAAAGACAACTGACAACATGGGTAAAACTTTCCCCAGCTGTTCCTCAGACAAGAATACATAAAAAAAACTTTAAAAACATCAGACTCCTCAAATTTAAAAACCCAATTCAAAAGTAAGCATCTGAAAGGAACACACACGTTTCAGATGAAGAAGGAGAAACAGCAAACAAACATACAAAAATGTTGCACGTCACTGGTCATTCAAATGATACAGATGAAAATAATTCTGAGATTTCACCTCACTTCATAAAGAATGACTGCTATCAAAAAATCAACATTTACATTTTTAATAAAATGGAGTGTTGCTCAGCCATAACAAATGATAGACACATCCATGTTTACATGGATGTACCTTGAGAACATATTCATGAGTTAAATAAATAGGACACAGACGTGTAAATACAAATAAAAGACTCACTGAAAAAGAAAATGGTGGAAAAAAATCCTTTCACAATAGCATACAAAAAATATGGAATATTTTTATATTAGGAGTAATATTTTTATTTTAGGAATAAATCTAACAGAAGAAGTAAAAGATATATACTCTCAAAACTCTTAACTAAAGCTACTAAAAGAAATTATCAAAGAGAATATCATAAAAAGGGTAGCTATCCCTTGTTCCTGGGTGTTAAACACTATATATAGTAAAAATGACCATAATTCCAAAACTGCTATATAGATTTAATGCATTTCTGATTGAAATTCCAAAAGTGTATTTCACAGAACCAGAAAAAAAAATCCAAAAATTCATCTGGATCCAGAAGAGATCTAGAATAGCAAAAGCAATTCTATGCAACAAAGGGGAAACAGGTTATCACAATTCCCAACTTGAAACCATCATACAAATTTATTGTGATAAAAATGTCACAGAATTTCAAGAAGATGGTGGAGTGGTAAGCAGCAAAGAAAGAATCTCTTTGTAGGTTACCATTCCCATATATAGTAGCTCAAAGAAAAAAAAAGGAGGGAAGTGGGTGCTCAGGACCCAGGAGGATCTGAAACAAGAAGCGAAGTCTACAGAGGGAGCAAAGAGAAAAAGGGAAAGGACAGACCCTCTCTCCCTGAGCTGGGACTCTCAGCAGGGGAGGGGCTTCCGAAATTGTGGATGTCTGGTGACTTCTGACATCCCACAGGACCCCCTCTGAGCAGATATCACACCGGATGTAAGCAGTTGCTGTTTTCAGCATGTATAATTTGGTTCCTGGCAAAGGACAAAGGATCACTGTGGGCAAATAAGGAAGCTCCATCCACCTCTCCGAGGGACAAGGATCCATATTTTCCAGTGGTCTGAGATGCATCAAAAAGAGATTAAACTCTGAATTCTGCCCTTACAACAATGCCAGCTGCAGGATCGCCACATGGCGCCTCTCAGTTCCAGCTCCATCCTCCAGATCACTGCAATGAATCCCCCATTCCAGCTCCCTGTCCACCATATTGAAAGAGCAAAGAAAACCTGCGGACTATAGCCATCAGTGAGACTGTGGGGCCAGAGCTGCCTACAGGACTCTGGACTCACTGGGTGAAGGGAACCCTGCAGGAGCTCATTGAGCTGAACTCAGGAACCCAGGCTGATCCTCTCAGGGGACTATGGCTGTCTCCCTGTAACTAGTTAACTGATCTGCATGCTACTGCCCATAGTGTCTATAGGAGACACCTTGAAAGGATTTTTGTATTTTGTTTTCTGTTTTTTCTTTTTCTTTCTTTCTTTTTTTTTTTTTTGCTATTGTTGATGCCTTTTTTCTCTTTTGTTTTCTCTTTTTTCTTTTTCTATTTACTACTTTCCTATTCTTCATTTCTCTACTTTTTATAGCTGAGTCTGTCCAACTGCAGGTTTTTTTCTTCTCTCAGCTGCTCTTCTTTTTATAGGAGAAGGAAAATACTTTCCTGATTTCCTGTTGCTGCTGGGTACCCCTATTCTTCTTTTGTTCCTTCATCCTCTTTTCCTCCACTCAGTATCAGTTCTCTGAAGCAGTGTGTTTTGGTCTTTTTCTTCTGTATTATTTTAGGATAGCAAATACACTTTCTAGTTGTCCTGCTTCTGTTAGTACATTCTGTTTTGAATTTGTCCCTTCTCTCTCTTTTGTCTTCTACTTTCTATCAGAGTCCCAGGGTTTTGTACAATTTGTATATGCCCTCCAATCCTATTTCTAACCTTCCCCTCTCCTTCTGTCTCTCTAACCTCCTTCTCAACTCCTTGGTAACCCTTTATTCCCAAAAGTGATGCTGTTATATTGAAGGAGCTGTATGTAGTAAACATATTTGTGGTTAGTTCTAAATTTTGACATATGGTCACAGATCTAACTAATGAGATTAAAGGTATCAGAGCAGTGATTGCCACTTTGTCATTTCCTGTGCTGTTTTATATGTTGCTGATCATAATGAATGTATTATTTCAACCAAGGTGATCTGATTGTTCTGTTTAAGTACCTTTCATGATGTGCCAGAACTGAGATCACATAAGGACCATTACAAACCCAAGGAGAACAACCCGCAAATAGCCATCTCCTAATGGTTTGAAATATTAGGAAGAAAGAGACTTTCAATAAACAGTGCCTAGAGAACAGTTCAATAATTAAACATAAAACCTCAGCAACAATAAAAAAAAATAGAAATGAAAAAAATTTTAAAACTCAGATACAAATATCATCAACACAGGGAAATCCAAGGAAAGGGGAAATACACCAAACTGAAGCTCAATCCAGGACTCTGAGCCAGTAACAAAAGAGGATCTAGTAAAATGGAAATCAGAAATAATTTCTCAGATAAAAATAGATATAGTGTCCATAGTGAAAGATATGGCTAATAGCACTAAAGAAGAGATAAGGAACACGATAGAATATCAGATTAGGAAAGTAATAGAATCTGTTAAATACCTTCAAATATATTTTCAGGAGATGAAAACTCCAATGAGAGTTTACAAAATAGGATGAATGAATGTGATGACCAAATATCAAGCATAAAAGATAGGATTGCAGTCAATGAATAGGAAAGGAATAATTTGTGGAAAATGGCAAGGGACCATGACAAACCAATCCAACAACTCCTAGATGATGTAAAGAAGAGCAACATAAGACTGACTTCAGTCTTATGAGGAAATAGGATTTTTATAATAGGGATACAGTTGCAGGCCAGTAATAGTCAGCAATGTATGCACCAGAAAGACCAAAAATTTCTAAAAAGTTGGAAGCAAGTTTGGAGAAGATAAAATCCAAGTTCTTCGAGTTACACAGAGAAGAAAATGAGTAATTTTGAGAAATGAAAAAACTCTCTTCTCAGTGAAGAGAGCATTTTTCAAGAAGCCTTTACAATGAGAAGACCACACATAATGGAAGCTACAGTAAAAACAGACTGCAGTGCAGAACACAGCATTATCTCACAAGAGCAGAAGCCTTGGCATATCTCTGTCGGTTACACACAATTTGATCAAATTATCTATATAAGTCAGTGTACCCATTTCCAAAGGCAAAGGAATACAATGGTAAAGGGAGCACCCTTCCTCATCACCTAAAGCCACCATTGCAAGGAGAAATCAGGGGCAGAAACAGTAGATGGTGGACTTTCCAGTGAGCATTTAGTGTTCTCACAGGTCCTGGGGTCAATCAGGAGCATAACAGAGCAGCAGGGGATATGTGAGGATTAATCTTTGCCCATTGAATTCCACACTGTTCCTGCTTAGACAGAAGGCAGCAGGAAAAGTGGTTATGATGTCCACAGCACTTTACTACTGGCCCTAGCTTGGTCCTGGGGTGTGAACAGTACATGGTTATTTCTATAGTTGCCTTACTGCTTTGCTATAGCACAAGCTCCATGAAGATAGGATATATGTTTTAGCAATAAGCACAAACAGCTGCTAATAGAATCCCAGTGTTTGTAATTTACTGTGCATAGTCAGAGAATATTCTATCATCTAAGAGAGTATGAGGGCATAACAACTAATTTAGTAATTGGTTCTCCTGTGTAATTTATGTTACATTTTATGCTTCCTCTTTTTAAATTTACAATCAGGATAATAAATCTTCACATTTATGATATTTTTGAAGTCTAATAATTTACAGCATTTATAAGGTCTTTAATTTCTTCCTCATTTTCTATAAATTCTGATATGTGTGTGTGTGTGTGTGTGTGTGTGTGTGTGTGTGTTCCTGCTAAAACAGAAGGCAGCAGGTGAAATGGTTATGGTGCTAACAGCATATATATTTATATATATGTATATATATACATATAGATGTGTATGTATATACATATAGATGTATATATACATATGTATTTATATATCTTTATATACATATATATTTATGTGTCTTTATATATACATATGTGTGTGTGTATATATATACACACATGAATACATACACATGCATATGTATGTATACACACATGCACACACATAGTTTCTGTATTAGGAAGTACAGAATCAGAAGTCACCGCAGAGTCCATTAGCCTGTCACACTGTCCATACATCTAGACAGCCTTGAATTTAGAAGAGCAGCAGCAGCATCTGCAAGTTACTAGACTCAAGCACTGTGCTGGGAGCTTGGTCTCTGTCTCAGATGTTGTATGACATGTTTTTCCCACATTTTCAAGGTCCAAAACTGAAATTTATAAATTCACAAAAGATTTAGTTTTTTTAAAAGATAAAAGACCAGACTTCTAAGGAAAATATGTACTTCTCAAATAGAAATAGAATTTCTCAAAATTGAATATGCATGGCCTCCGCTTTCACTTTTTAACTCTAACTTTTGCAGCTCAGTCTAGCCCAGCCTTGTGTGGCTGAGGATAAGCTCCAGGCAAATATGGCCAAAGCCTGGGGCCTTCTACCCATTCCTGTTGGCTGGATCAAGGCTCTAAACTGGGGGTTACCCATGAAAACTATCTAGACCCTTCCACCCTCACCGTAGATCTTATTATTATTTTGCTCTTTAAAAATCATAGTGTTTTTACACCATCTCGTCCAAGCAGGCCCCATCTTCTTCAACTCTTAATCTCATGAGTGAATTAGCCCCACCTCTGAGCTCACTGCCATAAACTTCAAGGACAGACAGAGGTCATTCTGAGGCAGTGGGAAAGCTGGTGTCACACCAGGATAGTTCTCAGGAAGAGAGAAACTTCCCAAGGACTCTATGGGTCACAGTTGGCTGGGAGAGCAGGAAAAACAGATGTGGTAAAAGTGGCTGCTGTGAATAAATTGCCTGCCTTTTGCTTTGTACATGTCTTGATCAAAGTTCTGGGTGTTAGTCAATACATCAATAGAATCTTTCTGAGCTCACAAGAGGAGAATTGGGGTTACTGCAGGTCACCTTCCTCACTGTCTCTGACTGACTGAAGTAGAAACTGTCCTCAGTGTCACCACAAGTCCCACATACTCTTCAGCCATCATGTATTCCAAAGAGGTGATGGAGCCTGGTAACTGAACAACCCTGAGACAGTCACTCAGCCTCATGTTTATTCCAGAAGAATTGGTAATGCCAAAGGTTAGAAGCAGGACAGATCATACAGAATCCTCAGTGAACAGAATAGCAAATATAGCAAATGGAATTAGTATGTGATTCTGTAACTGTGTTACACACAGCATCATTCTAGTAGATATTCCTCGAAAACAGAGTTCTAAATCAATTTCCTAAAGGCACTGAGCAGTAAAAAACAAAGTTTACAGCTCTAATGCATACCAAAATAAGCCAATTAGACTGTGGAATGAATGTAACAAGTCCCAGAATATTCTGATATTTTGCTTTCTTAATGCTTTAAGTAAATATTAAATAGTAAGATAAAGGCCAGAGATTTATTTCAGTGGTTCTGGTGCCTGCCTTGCAAATATAAGATTCCTGGTTTGGTCTCCAGTGACCACATACAATAGTTCTGGGCATGGTGACGCATGCCCACTAGCAATCAGTATCACATACCACAGCGCTGGACATGGTGGCTCACGCCTGTAATCCCAGCACTCAGAAGGCAGAGGCAGGAAGATTGCTGAATTTAAGGCTGAGTTCAGGACCAGCCTGAACTATAAAGTGAGACCTTGTCTCAAAAAACTAAAAAAAAAAAAAAAAAAAAATTAGCAAGATAATTCTTCCGAATTTTGCTGGTTCCAAATGTATTATTTTATCTACCTAACAATTAATGATAGTTCTGTCACAGTTTGTTTAGTTAAATAATCTTGGGAAGTGGTGCAATAGTTTTAGAAGATTCATAGTGCATGTGAATATATTACAGAATCTGATATTTCATTGGAGATAAAAATGTACAGCTTTCAAATAGTGTTTGTAAATCTTCCTTGATCAGAGCACTAGAGTTTGACGGGCTATCTATGAGCATTCTGTTGAACTAACTGTCTTTAGAGGATACCCAAAGACCATCATTCAGTGGACTAAGGTTGGACAAGTGGGAATTTGGCTCACATGCAGCACACCATGTCCAATAGTATCCACAAACAGACATGAGGGAGCCAAAGATTAATCTTTCAGAACATCTGTTCTTTGGATAGGGAACATAAATCTGAACCGGCTAACTAGGATTCCTGCTTTTACCACATAAAATATTTTCTGGGCCCCACCATGTTTATGGGTGCTATTCTAATTGCCACTTGATATCCTCTGAGAAGCAACTGGCAATGTTTTGGCTGTGACAGAATTAACAGAAGTTGTGCATGTGTATGTGCAATGGAATTTGTAGTTCTCTGATGTTGTCATTTGTGTTGTTAAAGAAAGTGCTATGTGTCTCAATAAGTGATAAAATTGTCAAAGGATTTGAGATGTGGAGTCTGATACTGATTAGAAAGAAGTTAAATTTAAATTAGGTATAAATTGAAATGCTAAAAACACAGGAGTTTTTATTTGTTTAGTAATATTCAGTGGAGTACTAGGAGGTCTTCATGGATTATAATTTTAGATCAGGACTATAAACACCCACCGTCCTAGTGGTTTACTTGATGCTCTCAAGGGTGTGAATATCACACACTTTAAATGGGACAATAGAACAGTTCAACACCAACTTGAAGGAACCTGACCTCCTGGTGGGGAGTCACACCATGATGCAGGGAAAACAAAGGGGACAGCATGGAGAGCTCTGCTGGGCGAGTATTTCGAGTACATTTTCTAGTGTAATTTATGGGAATATGTTGACTCACTGTCGCACACATTTTATTCTTCCTTGTTACCAACTATGTGAATAAAGAAACTGAGAGAGATTCAGGGATGAGTTCAATATCATAAAAATAATACACACACACAGCCAACATGCCCAAATGAGCACTGTAATACATCAGTTAGCCTAAGGCTGCTCCTCAGTGATTTAATGAGTTACAATGTATTATGTTGTAATGCAGATGCAATAGAAAATTTTAGTATCTCCTATTTTTTCTTTAGCATTAAAGCTTAATGAACCTTTAGAAAGTCAAATTCACTCATATCCTAGTATATACAGATCTTTCCTGCTCAACTCCTCCTCTGAGTGCCATCCCCTTCTCCGTGACTAACATTCCCTGCACATGATGAAGCTATGTCCATACAGCACAATCATCCAAGTCACTGGTTTATGGTAGGATTCTCTCGGTAGTTTACATCTTGTGAGAGTGGATGAATGCACAATGTATTTGCTACAGACTGTCATAAAAGGGATT
Source organism: Petromus typicus (assembly GCA_004026965.1). Lineage (NCBI taxonomy): Eukaryota > Metazoa > Chordata > Mammalia > Rodentia > Petromuridae > Petromus > Petromus typicus. Next base: position 74,369 of record PVIR01004933.1, read on the forward strand.
TCAATGACCTAAGACCCAATAGCCTCTGCTTATTCACTTCTCATTCAGCCCTGGTCAGGAACTACAGATTTTAAAATATGTATATTTGATCTTTTTACTTTGTCCATAGATTTGCTTTTTCAAAATGTCACATAAAGTCCTATCAAACCTTTTCATGCTGACATCTACTGAGTCACACATTTGTCTTTTTGTGGTTTCATCGTTCATTTCTCCTTAGTGTTAAACAGTGGGCTGGGTGTGCCACACTTTACTCGTCCACTCCACTACTAAGGGGATTTGGGTTCTCCCAACTATGACAGCTATGAGTAAAGCCAGTGTGGACATAAGTATATGTTCCTGTGCATGCCACACCCTCAGTGCACTTGAGTGAGTGCCCAAAAGTATGAGCTCAGGGTCCCTGAACTTCCTCCCAAAGAGCTGGCATTTCTTGCATCCACAGTGTGAGTGAGAGCCTTGTGCTCCCCATATTGGCACTTGGTGACATCCTGGGTGGATCTTGGTGGTGGGAATAAGCACCCAGTGCCTATCAGCACTTATTTGTTTGCACTTCCTGATGAGGTGTGATTTGTGGTATCTTTTCATTTTTCATATTTTTAACTATAGACATTCCTGGTCTGACAAGGTCTGTAAAACTCAGCTTTTGATCAATTTATAGATAAACTTGCTCTAGATTTTTTCTTCTAATTTTTGGAGACAAGGTCTCTGTGTAGTTCAGGCTAGCTTTGAACTCACTATGCAGCCCAAGATGATTTGAAATTTATAGTCATTCTGCTGCCTCAGCTTCCAAAGATTAGAGTTTTGTGGCACCCTACCTGACAAGAGAAACTGCATTTATCTGGAGTTTAATGAATGAAAAACTACCTAAAATATATCATTGCTATGTAACTCACCTTTTTATCTAGTGAAGTTTTATTGATATTTTTCCTAAGTACTTTAGAAAATTCTTTCCATATTTTTATTAGTTTTGCAAGAAAACAATATCTAAAAAGCATTCCCTAGAAAATTTC